>JZKD02S1673158.1:256152-283807 GCA_000966675.3 Picea glauca
CAAGCATTCATCCAGAAGTAAGAATTTTGAAATAGGAGATTTGGTTCTTAAATGGGACAAACCAAATGAGCCTAAATATAAACATTTGAGATTTGTCCCTTTTAGGTGGCTGAAAAACCCTTTGTAGGGGGTTTTTGAAGAACCCAACTATTGGAAATCTAAGCTATAATTGGTTCTTCATGAAAGTTATAGTATCTTTTTCAAAATGAATTATGTATAAATAATAATCATTCAAAAATTCATGGTTTTGCCTAGTGTGTCACCATTTGTTGAGCCCTAAAAAATACCCCAAGTTTTACATAAAACTTGGGGACCCACTTTTCTTTGATAAGACTGACTGTTTATTCTCTTTGAAGGATTCCTTTGATTTCTTTGATTTCCTATGACTTAGTTTTGTTTTTCCTCCTTAGGTTGAATTGTTTTTATGTACCTTATTGATTTCGTCATTTGTATTTCATTGCCAAAGTGTCTAAACTACTAAGTTGATTTATTGGTCGAGCCCGATTAGCAATCAAGCCCAGTCTTTTATTTAATTATTTATATTTTCCCTTTGGTTTCAAAAGTATGCTCTATCTCTAGATTAGTTCACCTAGCATGAAATGTTTCTATACTTTATTGATTTTTGAAGTTGTCCCAATTTTGAAATTGGACCTATCTTTCTTTCCATGATCGTCCTTCTCAATTTCAAGGGGGGCATATATGGAGTTAAATGTGTATGATATGAACCCAAGGTGGGGCATATATGGGGTTAAATATATATGAAATGGGGTAAATGTGTATGTAATAGTGGTCAGCCTAAAAAAGGGGCTAGATGTGCAATGTGTGAATGGGTATACATGAGATCATGTAGTCATTACCAAGGAACATGTGATTTGGATGTATGAATGTATTGGGCTATTTGGAGGAGGTTATCCTATTCTTTAATAAGTTATTGTGTAACTTATCTCTCTTATATATATTGGAGTTGTTATCCATGCTCACTCTTGGTGTACATGGTGTGTACTCTAATTTATTATGCTATTTTAAGGTTTTGGTACTTAACATTTGATTTCAAAGCATGCAATCCTAAAGTTTGTCTCTTCAAATGAGACATCTTGGTATTTTCACTATAACGTCTTTGGGAGGGAGTTTTAGATATTAATTTTTTTGTGAGCCTAAGGATAAATATCAAAGTACCTATGAAAAAAAATTCAGGTTATGGTTCACTATACTTTAGGAAATACAGATAATGAAAATTAGGGTTTTGACTAGCCCTGAAACTAGTCTGAAATGGGTGTTCTTGGTAAAACTGTCATAATTTTTTTGGGGGAATATCATATAGATAAATTTTTAATATCTTGAGAATGCATAGTATAATACTTTTGGTAAGATACTAATTGATTGGATTAGTATCAACTTTGTAGTTGATGAGACTAGGGTTTCAGCTTCGAACCCAATGCGCACCGACCTTTCTCTTGTTGATGCAGCCATGGATGCTGAGGGAGGGGGGCCTTCGGCCCCCTCCTACAGTTCTGTCACTGCCAAGGAGCAAGGCTCCAACCATTCCAAACAACCGACCTTCGAACTCCCGGATGGCATGCAACAGATCATTTGGGAGGAAGAAATGTCGAAGGAGAAGCCTATGGAAATCAACCCAAAAGATAACCACTCGAAAACTACTCGTACTTGGGAACCAAGAAAATGCATCTTGTAAGCCTCGATCACCCCAAAAAATATCATAAGCTCTCCAAGAATCTAAGATTAGAAACAATACATGAGGGACTTTGCCCTCATAGGGAAATTCCTGCGGTTATGGCCCTTAGAAAAAGATCTCTTCAAATGGATACAACATTGGTGGAAGCCCAAGGGCCACTATGACCTTCAACTTGGATCAAAGGGATTTTTACAATCATCTTGCACAACCTGGAGGACAAAAACTGAATATTTGAAGGAGGACCGTACTTTTACAACTCGACAGGCCTTTTCCTCCACTTCTAGACAGAAAGATTCATCCTGGAAAAGGAAGACTTCACCCATGCCCCAGTCTGGCTAAGATTATACTCTCTCCCACAGGAATTTTGGCTGGAAGAGATTCTTGCATGAATCGACAACACCATTGGCATCTACGTCAAAGCCTCGGAGGTGACTCGACAATGAAGGTACACTTCTTATGCCCACATTTGTGTCTATTTGAACATCTCCAAACCTCTCCCCGGAACCATTACCCTAGATTACCAAGATGATGAATGGTCTCAAACCCTAGACTATGAGCACATTCATTTTCGATGCCAGAAATTCTACGAGCATGGTCATCTCTTCTGTGAATTCCCTCTAAATAAGCCCTCTAAACCCTCTCAGGAAGACCCTGAAAAATCCAAGAACGGTTTCACCCAAGTCACGGGCCAACATAGGTATCAAGCAAAAAAAGGACCCCCCCAGGCCCACCAGGACCCCATACCAAGAACTCCTTGAATCCCTTCAAACCCCGTCAAATATCCCCTCCTCTTCAGCCGACCCTTTGACAACTCCTGATACTTGCCAAAACCCAACCATTCCTGATCCCCCTGACCCTCTCCCTTCTCAACCACCACCCTCAGAGGCCTCCCTTCCTGCTACCCTCAGACCGAAAATTGGAGACCTAGATATAGACCTGGAAGATCAGGAGCTAGAAGGTATTGATATGGCACACCTGGAGCAAGCCTACCGCAAACAACAACTGTACACCATACCAACAGATCAGCTACACAAAGTACACAAAGTCTTTCTTAACTCTTCAGTAGGATGATCAACTTGAACCAATACAAATCTTGGAATACAAAAAAGGCACCTCGAAGGACCAACGCAAGCCCACAAAAGATGAGAAAAAGATGGGAAGGGATGGTCTACACTAGGCCCTATAGAAGTCTCGGGGATTATGTCCCTCGAAGAAAAAGATGAAAAAATCATTATGTTGTAGTGGGTTTGTTACACTGATGATCTCCTCCTGGATCTGACTGCTAAGTGTCGTGTACTCACTGATAAAATTCAAGATCTTTTGGAATAGAGTCGAATGCCACAACGAGCCTAAGAAAGACTCCATATGAATTTCCCTCTTGTCTAGCTAGGGTGGGTATTGCACCACTGAAACTAAACCTACAGTGGAAGGGTTTTTCCCAAAACCCTAACGAAAACACTAGCCACAAGAGCACTCAATAACATATCAAATCATAATGCCAAAGTGAGAGACTTCCCCTACTATTTATTCTTCTTCCGGTTCTTCTAGTATTTCTTCATTTGACCAAATAAAACCCTTACTTAACTCCCTTTCAATAAAATATAATTTTTTATTTTATTTACTTATCTCTTTAGGGTTTGAGACCTTGACTCCTTTTTTCTTTGTTGACTATAGCCTATGGGAGTCGTATAGGATAATGAGTCATCAATTGGAAGGGGACATTACATTATGATGGGGCCTCACCCTCGCCATTTGTTTGTGACCCTATGACTCAGACATGACATCAACTCCCTAAAGTGTATCTCAACAAATTTGTGGCTCTTTCCCCACAGGTCGGGTCGCTCAAATGGAACATTATTTTTCCCTGCAGGACATCACTAATGACTTAATGAAACTTCATGTGGGTGTCTCATATTTAGATACTGAACACTGAAATGGTGGAAATGGCATAAGAACTCCCATCGAGGTTATATTGCTTGCACACAATTTGTATCATACCTCTATGAACACTCTGAAACAGATACTCATTATTTGGGAAACTTGACCAAGCTTAAACAATCTGGAAAGCAAAGAGTTCGTCTCCTCTTTCAAGAAACTCGCGAGTCACCATCCAAAATAAAAATATATCATATACCTTCTTAAGTGAATGATTATTTAATGGTCTAAAGGAAGAGATATGTGCCCAAGTATTAATGGATTTCCATTTAAAGTGAAAATGATGATATTCCATTCCCTTAGAATTGGTTTTTTTATCTCACCAACATAGATCAATCTTAACTCTAGACCTATCAAGCATCAAGAGGGATCGAATTTTTCATAGTGTAAACCTTAATCAAGTTTTGATCCGTTAAAAATCCCTAAACAAAGCATAGTTATGAGCTCTCATTTTTATTTTTTCGGTTTTAATATTCTTGCATATAAAATAGTGTGATCACAATAATCAGATTGAATAACAATGTGTATGCCACCCTACACGAGGATTGTATATTAAGAGAAGAAATAATATAAGTTATTAATTCTTAGCTTAAACCCTGGACACTCTGTTATGATCCAAAATACTCAAAATATCATAAAATTACAGAAGTACACACCATGTACAGAATGTCAACGTGGAGCACAACCCCAATATAGATAAGTTACACAATAACTCCTTAAATAATAGGGGAATCCCCTCCAAATAACCAAATACCTTTCATACTTCACAATTCCCATGTCAATAATGAATACATGATCTCTTATATATAGTTATGCACACTTGCAGATGAGGCCCCTTTATCACTAGGCCGACCCTATTACATATGTATTTACACATTACATGTACATTTAGGCCCATATATTCCCCCCCTTGGGGTCATATCATATACATTTAGTCATGTATATGCCCCCCTTGGGTCATGACATAGTACCCTCCATCAAAAATATTTGTCCTCAAAGACTTGCATTTAAAGGCTTCACATGCGATGAAACCAAGTAATATGACTTTTTTATGTTCGTTCTTTCTTCATTCCATTGTTCATGAGCTATCCATCCAAAATCATTTTTTTTTTCAGTCTTAATCGTTGGTGTCCAGTTGTTGAATACTTTTCTTTCCTTTGATTCCATGTATTTTTGTTGGAGCTTCTCCAATTTGTAGTCATTGTTGGTCTCTGATAATAGCTTGTTGAAGAGTAGTTTGAGGATCCCTTATTCCATGAATATTGACAAGTATTCCATCTTCTTCCTTCAAAATGTTGATATCGTCCTTCTTGTCTTCCTTGAATTGTTTCTTGGTAATGAGGGTGTCGATACGGTTTCACATTTGATGGTCTTCCTTCACTCTGCACATGCATTTCATCTATATTCTTTTTAGTGACAATGGAATCCTCGATCATATTTTCTTGGTCTTTGATTACTCTAGCCGTCAAGACAATACCATCATATTTGGCATGTACATCCTCTAGATGGAGTTCAACTTCTTCAAGTATCTTCTGTTGACCTTCTTAAAACTTGTCTTCTTTCTCCTTTTGAAGCTGCAATGTGATCCCATCTTACAAATTGTGACATCCTTATTCAATTTTGGCTTGCATTTCTGACTTTACCTGATCCGTATTTAAGAATTCCTCAACCTTCTTGCAAATTTCCTCTTGCAGTCTTTTGGTATATTCTTCATCCAAGATTCTTCTTTCTTCTTTATTTTGACAATTCTTTTTTTCTTCTTTCAAGCTCTTAACCTCATCCAATAGTTTTTTATTATTGTTTCATAATCTACATAACTCTTCATCTTTGTTTTTCAAATCTTCTCTTGATTCATCTTTTTCCCACTTGTCTTTGCTAGTATTTTCTTGCTTTAGGTTCTTAACCTCCTTAATGAGTGATTCATTAAAGGATAGTATCTTAGATAGATCCTCACCCTTCTTCTTAATCTCTTCCTTTGTTTCTTTTAATTCATCTTGAATTCTATACAAGTCCTTCATTTTTGTATCCCTAATCCATTTATCTAAGAAGAGTTTTTCAAATTCTTCCCATGTGCAGTGTCATCTAGTATTTTGATCAACACTCATCCACCACTTCCAAGATTCATCAAAAAAAAATCTCTTGCTTTCCTAGGATTCATATTATATTATTTTACCAACCTCAACCATTCCATAGGATTGATTTCATCTTTATCTTCATCTCCTGTAAAATTAGGTAACTCCATTGATTCTTAATTGAGGTCTAACCCCAATCCTTGAATTCTAACCTCTGTATATTAAGCATAAATATCTAAAATAGTTATAATCCTTGTTCCAATATGATATTCTATGTTTTATCTTTCCAATGGATTTTTAATTATCGCATTCGCACATTCCAATCAAAAGTTATGATAGTTTTAAGTGAACATACCTTTGAAACCCTGAATTGGAGTCTGTCCTCCTGGCCGACCTTACTTATGATGTATCTTTGCAATTTCGGCCCTTATTAGTATGAAATTGTGACCTATAGTACTATGAAATTTCTTCTTTGCAATACCACAGGTCTGACCAAAATTGGATGTGCTAAGTGGAAGTTATGGTAACTTCCCCACACCTTGCTGATTTTTGGCCTTTCCAGGAGATCTCAATTGTATAGAGTGCCCCACACAAAATAATTGATATACAATTATGAAAATTGTACCAGAAATACCACAGACTATCCATTATCCAATGCGACTGGTCTCACTCAATTTGGATACTCTAGGAATAATTTATTATTGTTTTACCCAGAACACCTTCTTGAGACTAGTCAATAGGACTAGTCAGATACCCTATCTTCCACAGGGTGTATCTACAAATGTAACATGACCTAGAAGCTGAAACTTTTGTCATAGATACCTGAATAATTTCTATGAAGAAAAATCGGGTTTTAGGGTCTGAAACATTACAGAAACATATTTATAGAGAAAATTCCGCGATTTCTAAATTCAGGACGATTCTAGAACCCTATCTCACATGGGCTATATCTCCGAAAGTATAAGGCCTCAGGAGATAAAATTTGAACCCCACGTACCTTGATCTGTATAATAAATATCCTCCAAGGGGTTCCTTCAGAAACATCGTAGAAAAAAAGTTATAGTGAAAATTCCAAGGTGTCTCAGATGTAGCGGTGAAACCCCAAGACCTTGAGCTCTGATACCAAATGTTATGATGAAAAAAACTCAAAATATCATAAAATTATAGAAGTACACACCATGTGCAAAATTTCAATGTGGAGCACAACTCCAATATAGATAAGTTACACAATAACTCCTTAAAGAATAGAGGAACCCCTCCAAATAACCAAATACCTTTCATACTTCACAATTCCCTTGTCAATAATGAATACATGATCTCCTATATATAGCTATTCAGACTTGCGCATGAGGCCCCTTTATCACTAGGCCGACCCAATTACATATGTATTTACACATTACATGTACATTTAGGCCCATATAGCCCCCCCCTTGGGGTCATATCATATACATTTAGCTATATATATGCCCCCTTTGGGTCATAACACACTCTTTGGTAAGAGTATGTTGGATATTCTACCAAAATTGATAATGTAGAAGGTAACTTATATGATTTTAATTTAAAATAGTATGATCATGATAAAAAATAAAACTGTATACATGTTGATGCATATAATCTTGTTGATACTTAGTCATCCAATTTCATTAATAATTGATTTGAAGTTGTCTGGTAACTTTCACTAGCTTTCCCCTTTGTTAATATGTGAGTCATAGACCACAAGGATGCTTTAACAATTGATAAATTTATTTACTCAATTAATTTTAATACACACACACTTAAAGCCGACATTGAATTATTTTTTAGTATTAATATTTTTAATGCCATAAATCAATGTCACATTAAGCAAGAAATTACACATCTCCTTCATAATGAGCTATATAAAGTGTCTTCTAATACAATCATGAAATTAACTCACTTTAAGTAATAAAAAATGAAGAGTTTAAATCAATTGTACCCTTTTTAAAAGAAAAGAGAATATTTTTTTATAAATAAAACTAATAATATTCTATCTTCTTTGTGAAAGTAGAAATACATATACTATCAAAAGAGATATATGAATAGTTTGACCCTTATCCACTTAGAATCAAGGTTTGATATTCATTTTCCCTTTTGTAAATGTAGAAGATTTTAATTACAAATTTTACTTAATTAAGGTCTATTTTTACTATCAAAAGAGATATATGAATAGTTTGACCCTTATCCACTTAGAATCAAGGTTTGATATTCATTTTCCCTTTTGTAAATGTAGAAGATTTTAATTACAAATTTTACTTAATTAAGGTCTATTTTTAACGTATATGTTGATATAATTTCTAAAGATATAATATGCTTATAACTTGAGTCACTAAGGGAATGAAGAAAAATTGTAAATTTTGCTTTGTCACTTTTTTTTTTTATTTAGCCTATAAATCGATGATTAATGGAGGTTTTACTAACTTTGAACACCTTACTTTTTATTTTGAATTTGATGGAGGCAATCAGTTCCATTTATGTATATGTATTCTTTGATTCCCTATGTGTCTTCATTCTACCTTAGGGGTTTTCAACCACGAATCCTTTACAACAAGGGTGAAGACACATAATCCATATTCACATTACAATTGTTGGTTCCATTTATGTATATGTATTCTTTGATTCATTATGTGTCTTCATCCTACCTTAGGGGTTTTCAACCATGAATCCCTTACAATAACGGTGAAGACACATAATCCATATTCACATTACAATTGTTAGAGGGATGGTTGGGCACCTTTGTCATTGTTTCAAGTTTCGATTGCTTTACATGCTTTTTAGCATGTTTGAAGATTTCTTCTCTGATGGACATCATCCTATAGGTTTATCGATTTTGACCTTTTCCCTATAAATTGTTCGATAAGAATCCTACAAATGTCATATTTATTAACGAATTCCTACATTAAAAAAAAGTTGTTTTCTCATAATCTAATACATAGAACCATCAATAGTCTCCAAATTATACCATTATATGATTAAGTAAATTTTCACTTAAATTAATATGTACATACATTTTAGTAAAGATGATAATTCCTTTTTACCATAATTAATATTAATTTTGAAAAATTACTAAAACAATTGTCATCTCTTTGATAGCTTGGAGGAAGTGTCTTCATACAAATATCTTGCAATCGATATTCATCACAAGCTCAATTGGAACTATAGCATTCAGAAAAGGATAAATGGAGGGTAGAAAGCTTATTATGGGCTTGAAAACAATTGTAAATCATCAGACCTTTGGATTTGGGATAAGAAAAAATGTATCTTTCACACTCTCGTCACTCCAATTATCTTATATGGATGTAAAGTTTGGGGTTGCAGTATCTCTAGAAAATCCTCAAGAAAGATAGAATAAATCCAAAATAATTTTGTAACTTATAATCTCAAAATTAAGGGCAATACACCCTATCATATCCTCCTCATAGAAGCAAGCATTTCTCCCATCGAGAGCATTGTTATGATTAGATATCTAACTTACAAGAACAAGATAAACAACGTGGATGACAAGAGGCTCCCCAAAATTGCTTCAAACTCTAGCCAAAACCACTAGCGGCTCAAGTAGGGATAGCATAAAGATGCCAAATATTGGCTAGATCATTGGGAATACAAGAAGAAGCCATCATGTAGAATACCGATAATATTACAAATATTATCACTTCTAAATTTAAGGAGAATATGTGTTGTGATAAAGAATTAGAGGATAAAATAAAACTAAGATACTACAAGGAGGTGGTGAACCCTAATTTAGAAGATCAAATGTACCTCTTAGTTTTGAGAAGAGCAATAGAAGAAAATCAATATTGTTAAAATAAGAACAAACTCTCACGAGCTACATGATGAAATTGGTCATTGGACAATTCCCAAAACACCGTGGGATGAAAGAATATGCCATCTTTGTGACATTAAGAGGGTTGAAGATGAAAAACACTTCCTCTTAGATTGTCGTGCCTATTCCCAAATTAGATCCCAATTTAAAAATATTTGCCACAATACAGACCTTCCTAACCTCCCAAGTCATCAAAACTATGGTGATCTTGGAATGCTTCTCTCAATACATTTTTAGCATAGAAATACAATTTTAAAGAAATCAAAGTAATATGTTACCTTCTTAAAATCAGATAAACCAATTAATCTCAGTGGACATTCACCACCACTACATATATTCATTTTGCTTCTTTTTTTTTCATTTTCCTTCCGTATCATTATCTTTATTATATTCTAAATAAGATGAATCTAATCATTTCTCCCACATATAAAAGTCAACACATATATATCCATACACCTTGAAAAATACATGTGATATCGCCCCCTTGAATGTTGCTATGGGTAAAAGGAAGACCAACAATATCCATATACATCGTATTGGATAAGAATATTGTCAAGGAGGAGTGTTACTTTGGTTCAACATATGAGGACGATAACGATGTTATTATGACCATAAATGATAGGGGCAAGATTTGAATAATATTATCTCTTATGCATCATTTAGGTAATGACTTTGTTGGTGTTAGTTTAGGTGGCACTCGTTAAATGATGTCAACTATCATTCTCATTTTTAGTGTGAATTATGATCCTTCTTGCATGTAACATGAAAGTAACACTCACTTTTTCAAATCTTTATCATCTTTCTAATCCATTCTAGTACTTTGTCAAACCTACTTTATTATCATACTTATTAATAATCATGTTTTATATGTATTTTTATAATGTTTATGTGTTATGTTTCTATAATTTTTTATTCCCATTAATAAAATTATATTTTTAAATATTTTTTTCCTTTTAAAAGAAGTGAAGATGACAGCCACATGTTATGTCACTCATCAAGTTTTACTATCTTAAAAGATAAATAAGTGTTATGTCACTCACCAAGTTTCACTATCATAAAAGATAAATAAGTGTTTGGAGCTAGATGAATATTCTTTTAAAAGATAAATAAGTGTTTGGAGTTAGATGAATATTCTTTTAAAAGATAAATAAGTGTTGGAGTTAGATGTATATTCTCCTCAATTGTTACAAAATAACACTTTTTATTGATGCATTGTAGTTGAACAAAAGTTCTTGTTATTCCTTGAGAATCATTTTTTCTATGCAAATACATCATTAGTGGTGCCCAATCTTTTTAGTCTAATTGTAATGTTTCTTTCAAATTTTTCTCTTGATGATACACTTTATCTTATCACTACAAAACAAGCATGCATTTCTCCAATATGGAAATATTCGAATGCAATTTAGTTGACTTACAACACTAATATGACCACTTCAGATAATAAGTCTCATGTAAGGTTATCTATCTATTAAGTCATGTAATACTTTGCAATTGTCCCTAATCACTTTAAATGTCTTGCTTGCATTAGGGAGATGATGCAAAAGGGGCAAAATATGGATGTGGACAAATTTAAATATTAATGGATATACGAAACATCCTCTCTTTACAATCTAACCAAAACATTGTTGACAACTTCTCTTATTTATACAAGAAGCACATTAACCCCCCAAAAAATACTCTTATCACTTTTATCTAAACTAACTTTTAACCTCTAATTAATAAAGATTTAGAAAAAAAAAAAAAAAAATCTTGCATAACTAATTAAACATAATAACTAACTAACAAAATACACATTTCATGAAGAAATTTTATCAAAATTTAACAAACTAAATCCAATCCAAATCACTTGTTAATCAAAATACACATCACTAATATCACATGAATTTAAAAATAAAAAACAAAAAATTATAAAATATTTAAAATACACAAATTCCTATAACTAAATGAAATGCATATTTCATGATTTTTTTTTATCCAAATTCAACCCACTAAATCCAATCCAAAACAATAACAATACTTGTCATTCATTTAATTAACTTAAAATCTAATATTACAAACCCAAATTTCAGTAAAATCCATTAAAAAAACAAATCCAAATACATTCATTTAATTGACTTAAAATCTAATGTTACAAACCCAAATTTCAGTAAAATCCATTAAGAAAAACACATCCAAATACATTCATTTAATTGACTTTTTATCCTCCTGCTTTATGTGCACAATTCCAATCTCTCTACGTTATATTAAAATAAATATTTTCCATTAATACAATATCCCGTGCTAATACGTGCTATCATCCCCGCACATTATCTTTGGTCTTCGATCGAAAGAAATTAAAAGATTAATTGAAGGGTGTTACATAATCTTTCATGCCAATACGTCATATCATCCAACTACTATCTTTGATGGCACCTAATTGGGTCAATTAATGTGTCCTTAAACTCCTTATCCAACTTACAATTTTTTATTATTATTCAAGTAATATGTCTTTTTTAAGGTTAAAATTTATTATTTACAAATGATTTGTATTATTAATTAACAGATTTAATAAATTTGGTGATATAAATACGTTTTGTTTTATTTAGTAATTTGAATATTATATTATTATATAAAAAATAGTTCAATATTCAATAATATTAATAATAATTGATTTAATTATTTTTTTATCTAATTTAATAAATATTAATTATGTTGAAGGTATATTTTAGGGTCAATTGGTTGACAAGTTTTTGAAAACCATCATTTGTGTTCATCTGTCACCTATTTTTTATTTTTTTGGTCATTTGTTGTTGGTTCCTTTGTTGTTGTCAGTTTTTATGTTGTCTTATCAAATGGAGTGGCAACTTTTGGAATACCTTGACTTTTGTGTAAAACTTGTTGCAGCCCTAGTGACATTGGTAAGAGCATGGCACTTCTTCATCTGGTAAGAAACAAGAAGTTTCCCCTAGGGCCGTTCCAGTTGCCCATCATCAGAAACCTTCACATGTCGGGACAACTTCCCCACCAAGCGCTAGCACTTCTTTCTCTGAAATTCAGGCCTCTCATGTGTCTCTGCCTTGGCTCTACTCTTACCTTAGTCGTCTCTTCTCCTGGGTAGCCATGCTCATCATGTAGTTCACCACATACACCACCATTGTCAGTAGGGCCAGGAAACAAAGTTGCTTGGAGTCCAAGAACACAACGTCTCTCATCATCTTCATCCATGGTTGGTTGTCGGTGTTTGATAAGATCACTTCCAAACAATGTATATAATCATCAACATGGCTAGAGGCATCATGGTCAAGGAGAGCCTCCTTTACTTCAATAAACTCCATGTTTTGATTTTTGAGAGGTTTTGTTGGTGATATTTAATCTAAAAATAAACAAAGGGAAGTAAATTACATTACAGCTCCGGGAATGTCCACGAGATGGCGCACCCTCACCTCATTCTCTGTGCATCCAATCATATACTTCTTAAATGTATTAACAAAAGGAAGAAAGATTTTTGAATAAGAGGATGAGATGTGAAACTGGGTCGCACACTGTAGCATGGACAACGTAACCCTTGTCAAGTAAGGGTGTAACGAGCCAGGAGGTTGTGAAACCTGTCCCTCTCGTCACACATAATGTGGTTAACTTATAATTGCAGAGACCATTTTTAGGAGTAATCAATGTCTCCTTTTTCCTTCCAAAAGTTTTCAAGACAAAGGATGAGAGATGGAGTTTCCATAAATCTTTATAGTCATGAGATTTATATAGAAGAAACACAATTGCAATTGTCACCGCAAAGTGTTTTCTCGATTCGATACATTTGAATAGAAGTTGTTATGTGCGATGATTTTCAAAATCACTGTTAAGTTCCAAATATCTGCAAATACATCCACCACACAAGATACTAAGAAAAATATAGAAAACCCACTTTGTTATTATGAAAACCCTTAGGGTATGGCAACACCATACCATAGATCCTATTAAGGGATCCACTCATGTTCACTTGCCTCTTCAAGGGGGAAACCTCCTAATGAGCTACTGCTTCAAATACAATATTTCTTCTTTTCCTTCAATTACATTTCTCATACCCCCTATATATAGTGCTACCTACTACCTAAGAACCTTCTAGAAGAGGAACCTTCTAATAAGTCCTCTTAAATTTATAATGTTTGACACTAATATATCTAATTACCATAGTGGGTCTTATTTAATAATATAGTGGACCTAGTCCACCTTATATTGAATGGCCTCGATTATTATCACTATGGGCCTTTCGCCCCCCCATTACCTCTCTAGCTACACTACATTCCATCCCCCTTATCAAAGTGTTGTCCTCGACGCTTGTTATGACGGTGTACAACCATATACCAAGGTGGATAAGTGTGGACCATAATGCTAAAGTAGGTTGGAGAACCAGGGTCCCATGTAGGAATGTGAGCCACCATGTGGAAGTATTCTAACCACCACTGTAAATCGGGTTCCCATTTCCAAGTGCTAATGTGAACTCCACTCTGAAGATACCCGAACACAATAGGAAACTAAAAATGGTGCTCCAAATGTCTACATTGGTCATGTGGATCAAAATATGTAGATCCATCCACATAGTTGGAAAGGGTCAAAGCTGAATTTGGAAGGAACAATACCATTGTAGAATATGTAGGTTGGACATTGGTAGTCATAATTGGCTCCAAATAAGGTAGAGTAGAGTCATCATATAAAATATAAAAGTGGCTGTCATCTTAGAAATGACAACTATCCATATATATCAATCCTCACAATCAAACTCTAAATCATACCAGGCATATCGTTCTCGATCATATTTGTCTTTGGCACAAGGTTATGTGTTCTGAACAATACAAATGTCCTTATTTGCAACGAATTTCTTTTGAATATCATGGAGAACATTTAAGACCTCAATCCTAGCTTCACGCTACATACCTAGAAGGGTTTGAAAGTCAAATTTTGCAGAGGTTATAGTGCACGACTTATTGATTAGAAACACTACATATAATATATCAAATAAAATGTCTAAAAATACTCTATCCAATGGCATTGAGTTGGTAGCAATCTAAGCACCCTGTCAAAAGTTATGAGCTCTACAGTCCTAGTGCCGTTAGGAAAAACCCTGAAAAATTGTTCATTTTAATTTAGCCATATCTTGTCCCCGAGGTGTAGGATAGTCATTGATGGAGTGTGCTATTAAGGCACTCTGTGATGTTAAGTCATTGGTTCGAAACCTGTGGCGACAAAAAATCCAACCATTTTAAGGGTTGGTGTGGCTTAGGTCGGGTGCGATCCCTGGGTGATTTTGATGGCTTAGATGCCCCTGAGTCACAGTTTCTCAAGCCACAAGCTAGTCCCGTAGGTCACAAACAAACTAGCAAAAAAAAATAAAAAAATTAGCGATATCTTCACTTCTAGGGCTCCAATTCAGCGGATTTGGTTTTTGAAATGGGCTATTTTTGCAAGAGGAACTTAGATTTGTAATTCTTTCTGGAAAATTTGGCACCAATTGCTACATAAATCAACAAAATCGCGTGGTTGTCTGTGGGAAAACAATGAAAATTATCAAAATTTAAAATACTAATATCTTCACTTCCCAAACTCTGTTTCAAACGATTGTTCTTTTGAAACTGGTTGTTTTTCTGAGAGGGAATCATATCTACAACCCGTTTCTACAAATTTTGAATAGAAAACTACAGAGATTGTCCAAAGTGTCGCGACCCTCTTTTTTTCAAAAAAAAAAAAAATGCAAAATAGAATAAAAATTTCCCTTTTTGTGGCCGAAGAAAGTGCTTTGATACCAATTTTCAATTTCCAAATATATGCAAATAAATTCACCACACAAGATACCAAGAACAATATAGAAAACCAACTTTATTATTATGAAAACCATTAGGGTAGGGAAACACCATACAATAGATCCTATTAAGCAAGGGATCCACTCCTGTTCACTTTCTTCTTTGAGGGGGAAACCTCCTAATGAGCTACTGCTCTAAATACAATACTTCTTCATTTCCTTCTATGGCATTGCTCATACCCCATTTATATAGTGCTACCTACTATCTAAGATGATTCTAGAGGAGGAATCTTCTAGAAGCAGAACCTTCTAATAAGTCCTCTTACATTTATTATGTTCACACTAATATATATAACTACCATAGCATGCATTATTTAATAATATAATAGACCTAGTCCACCTTACATTGAATGGCCTCCACTATTATCACTATGGGCCCTTCAACCCCCCATTACCTCTCTAGCTACACTACAATGACCCAACAATATGGGATTTTATTCAAACGCGAAAGTAGTTGATTTGTAGGAAACATAACACTTTTTTTAGGAAGAAGACTCGAATTTTCGTGGACATAACCGGTCTGGACAAAAAATGTCAAGCATCGAGAGAAAAGAGGCCAAGCCACGAAGTAGAGAAATTCGTGCTTAGAATGTGAATTTTCAAAGAGAAGTGAAAAAAAAATACAGGTCTGGAGTTAATATACCTTTGCCAAGACTATGACATTTGCCAACCAAAAGAGAGGCGAAGAAATAAATGTAGAAGCCACAAACACTATGCCTCCAGAAGGATACTCTCGACACTACCATCTTCCTTGTGGTTTTCTGTGGATATGAGATAACCCCATCTGAGATAATAAATATAACTGGAGGGATGTTTGGTTGTGAACGTTTCAAGTTGTCAATCAACATGTAGAAATGCGGAGGTCTCCCCTAGCTTTTGTGATATATTTGTTGAGATTGTTTTATGTTTTGGACATTTCAATTTGGTTATTGAGGTATGTTTGGAAATTTACCAAAAAATAGGTTTGGTAGTGATAGTGGGCAGTGCACCCACAAGGCATTTTGTCTATGCTTGAGTCTGGATGTGAGAGGAAAAGGGGAGTTTTAGGACTGTTTTGTTTTGATATGTTTTTTTTCTATTGATTCAAAAAGGTTTGTTTTGTATTGAATCTTTGGTTGGGAAGTGGATCTGGTTTCCATATAATCATGAATTGCACATGGTTTTGAACCTTGTATTGTTGAGAGTTGCAAAGATAAATTATTGGGTTTATTCATGATTGAAGAATAGAACTATGTCCTTATTTCATGTATTTCCTTTATGTTATTTTTTTGGGATATTCATTTGTTCACAAAAGATAAGTTATTGTTTTTTCTCTCCTAATTGCAGAACCCGATTATTGTTTTTCCTCTATATAGTTTATTTTTGGATATCTTTATGTAGTCTGGATTGATTGAAAAGATTAACGTGATTGAGTAGGGTTTTCTTTCTTGTTTGTATGTAATTTGCAACAACATGGTTGCTTTGGGTTCTAGAATGGATGGATCCAAGGTAGTCTAGTCTAAGAATGTTAATACAAACATTATTGTTTAATTCTCAAGAGTGAAGCGACCAAAGAGACTTTCACTTGAAGATTTCAACTGCGAGCTTTATATTTATAAGGTTTATGAGGAGATATGATCCGGATTATGTTTGGAACGGAATGAAAGAAGAGATATTATGATGAAACACTCATGAAAATTGCCAGAAACAGAGAAATACAACAATACTTGATTTCTATTAATGAAAAAATTGTAAAGAGACTGTAAAAATACGGAGTGCAAGACTCGCTATAATGGTGGCAACTTTATCTCTGAGAAAATATGTGACAACTATGCTCATTCGCCAGAAGATGATTACAATGAGGCTCTTAAGGACTTTTTATGTTAAACAGGAATGCCAAAACCCTAGACATCCAAAAACCTAACCTTAGAAGGTGAAACGTCAAAAGTCATGTGGACCTTATGGATAAGTTGGTGTAATTTGTTACCTCAACTTCCCAGGGTCATAACTTTTGCATATGACCTTTGTTTTAGGCGCGTGATAGCCTGTTGGAAAGGTCTTTCAGAGAATTACACATTACGTTGTTAAAAATTTGACTCTATTTACAATTTGACTATGGCGAGCTAAAAAAACAATGTTTAGGGACCCAAAATGGCCCTGGAAGTACAACAAGATGTGCTGACATGAAAACATACAAAATAAGCCAGTTGGATTAGGCAAGAGGCCACCCGTATCCACCTGGAGGATGTGTGGGGCTTCAGACAACCCCAGAAGTGTAGAACCCACAATTACAAAGCAGTACAAAAGAACATGCTGAACTAAAAACTGACAAAAGGAGCAAGTTGGAATAGGTGGGTGGCCACCAATATCCACCTAGATCAATCCCCCCCCCTTAGGAAGCAATGATCTCCATTGTGTTGAGTTCCCAGGGAAGAGAAGAAAGCATTTTCTGAATTGGAATCTCGGTGAGCTGCATGCTTTGTTGGAGAAGTTATGCTACTTGGTCTGTGAAAGATTGTCACCAGCTTGTTGTTGGTAGGGTTGATTATGCTCCACCAATCTGTTGTCTCTGGGTTTGACGAGGCATTGTGTAGGCACCATTGTAGGTGAACAAACAATTTGTTTTTGCTGGATAGAAGGTGTTGGGGCTGCAGTGGTTGTAGTGGTCTTTTGTGCATCCTTTGAACAAACTGTGAAGAGGATGAATTTAGCAGTATGAGAGATTAGCTTGTGGCACTGTTTTGGTGGAGCAGTAGTCAGAACTACCTTTAGTATCCTATAAAGCTAACCTCCCAAAGTAATAATGACACTACGGGGTCTATAATCATAGACAACATGACGTCTCCACATATATGGTTGGCCCAAAACCACATCACAGACATCGAGAGGGGAAACATCACACATTACCTCATCCTTGAAGGGTTGGATGCCATAGGATAGGCGACATTGTTGGTTGACATAGAGATCTTGTCCTTGGTGAAGCCAACCAATGTTGTATGGTTGCGGGTGTGGTGTTGTTGACAACCCCAAATGTTTGATAGTATTAGCTGAGATGAGGTTCTTCTGGCTGCGGTTATCAACAATGAAATGCAACGGGGTCCCCTTCACCCACATATGTGAATGGAAGAGGCGCTCCCCCTCTTTAGAATCTACAGATTCTTCTAGTTTAATTGTTGTGGTTGTGACAGTGGCAATGGGGTCTGCGTCAATGATTTGTCTGTTTTCAATATTTTCTGGATCAGGTTATGAATCAGGGTTCGGCTCCATGTCTTTGACCTCGACCACCAATTACTGTTTCGAGCGACATTCATCGGTGTTGTGCCAGGGGCTTTTGTGGAAGTCACACCACTTCACAATGTCATTCTTTGTCTTTCCTTTACCTTTCTCGTCTCATGTCTTGGACTGGTTGTCTGGAGGTTGTTGGTTAGGGCTATCCTTACCATGCTTTGGTTGTAGCATATTTACAGATCCGAATTCCCATTTGTTCCGGTGCCTAAATTTCTGCTCGATTTTGACAACATATTGATAGACAACTCCTAATGATGAGATGTTTAGAAAATCCATTTTGGTTTGGATGTACCTATGTAGAGCCCCACGGTATTTTAGAACCAGATGTTGCTCGGAGTCTTTGATACCGAGCTTGGTGCACAAGGTATGGAAAGTATTTGTGAACTCCGACACTATTTGTCTCTTCTTTTGCTACAGTGTGGTCCATCTCATGTACTGGTCGTTATAGTTATCAACATGATAGTACTGTTCTTTGACCACATCCACAAAAAAATCCCAGGTGGGCTCGACCCCATATATTCCAGATTCCTCTATGGAACTTTGCTCCCAGTAAGTTTCCCACTAATGTTTGGCATAGGGGAGAGCCTTGAGGAGTGCGAAGGTGATCGTTTCCCTGTCGAATTTTTTTTGAACAGAGAAATAACCTTCTAATAGATTTAACCATTTTTCTAGGGAATCCGCATCTATTTGACCTTCAAATATGGGAAAATTAAAATTAAATTGTACCTTGAAGGGGGTTGTCTGAATGCTTGATGAAGATGCTTCTCCCGTGGGCAGTCGTGAAAGGATCTGCGCGAAGTTGTCCATCATTTCGTTCCTTTGTCGTGCGAGGGCTCCCTCGAGCAACATTTTAATAGGATCTCCAGCTCCAGCATCTTTGTTTTCGTCCCCCATGGATTGTTGTTGGGCTCGGCGCGATCGATCTTGCAATGGCTCAATTGGTTCAAGTCCCAACTTCTTGTACCCAAATCTTGTCAAGGACATTCACAAAGAAAATTAAATGAAGAGCAAACCACTCTGATACCACTGATCCAGATTATGTTTGGAACAAAATGAAAGTAGATATATTACGATGAAACACTCATGAAAATTGTCAGAAATAGAGAAATACAACCATACATGATTTCTATTAATAAAAGAATTATAAAGAGACTGTAAAAATATGGAGTGCAAGACTCGCTAGAATGATGACAGTTTTATCTCTAAGAAGAGATGTGATGCCTATGCTCATTTACTAGAAGATATTACAATGAGGCTCTGAAGGCCTTTTTATGTTAAACAAGAATTTCAAAACCCTAGACATCTAAAAACCTAACCTTAGAAGGTGAAACACCAAAATTCATGTGGGTCCTATGGGTAAGTTGGTGTAATTTGGTACCTCAACTTCCCAGGGTCCTAACTTTTGCAAATGACCTTCGTTTTAGGCACGTGATAGCCCGTTGGAAAGGTCTTTCAAAAAACTACACATTCCGCCATCAAACTCTAACTCTGTCTACAATTTGACTGTGGCGAGGCAAAAAAACAACGTTTAGGGACCCAAAATGGCCTTGGAAGTATAACAAGATGTGTTGACATGAAAACATACAAAATAAGCCAGTTGGATTAGGCGAGAGGCCACTTGTATCCACCTGGAGGATGTGTGGGGCTTCAGACAACCCCATAAGTGTAAAACCCGCAATTACAAAGCAATACATAAGAACGTGTTGAACTAAAAAATAACAAAAGGAGCCAGTTGAAACAAGTGAGTGGCTACCAATATCCACCTGGATCAAAATCAATGCCTTACAAGCGAGGGTGTAGGAAATTAGTTTATTCACTGTAATACAACTCTTTTCCAGGTGACATTATTCTATTTTTCTAATAAAGAAAATAAAGGAAGAATCAAAAAAAGGTTTTTTTATTTATTCTCCCTATCAGTTAAGCTAGTTCCCAGTCAGATTCTCCCTAATAGAGTATCAATAGGAATGTCTCCTTAGGTATCAATAAGAGTATCTCCCTGTCGATTGAGTTTCTAACTTTGTGAATTATGCACAATAAGATTGAAACACACAACATTCAAATATGCTTATACTCTTCATGGGCCCATACCATAGAAGTAAAATTTGGTGGAATTGCCCCCCCTCTCTCCGTACATAAACTCATCCAAGGATTCAATTCGATTTGTATCTCTTTTCCATTCCAATATTCAATGAGCCTATGACATGCATCCATGATTCATCTAATATTATCATATTCATTAAATATGTGTTGGGATGTGCAATAAAATCATCAACTAAAGTAATAAAGTGTCTTTGTCTTTGGTTGGTATAATATTTAATGAGCAATTAATATCTATATGCATAGGGTGATTGGTTGTTGAATTTTTTGTTAAATTAACAATCCAACACATCATTATTATTTTAGAGAAAACAACAAATATCATATTACAAATTTAATGATGGATTAATAACGGATGTGATTAATAACCACCTTGCAATCTCGCATTAAAAAAAACTGTAGCATTCAATGTATAGTTAGATTTGAATTGCTCCAAATCTGAACTTACACATTCAAATTTATTGCCAAGTTACGGATCACCATCATTAAATGTATGTCTGGCTTAATATTATTAGTTAAATCAATAATATATATTTAACACAACAGTGTTGTTTTAATATTATTAGTTAAATCAATAATATATATTTAACACAACAGTATTGTTTTAAGAAAACGAAAGGAGATTTTTTAAATTTGTTATATTTTATATTAGTGAACATATTTGTATTAATTTCAAATTGCATTTTTTCAATATTATTTGTTTTCAAATTGTACTGAATCTGGATTCGAATCTAAATTTGTATATGGTAACTATGGCCCATAGTGATATGGCGGATCGTTTTTACTTTATGAAGTTCGTCCTAGAGAACCCTTCTTTTCTTCCTTGATGTTTGGTTTGACTTTATTTTGTTCTTGAGCACTATGCCAAGTCCCATGAGGCGGTTGCCTTTCTAAACATGTTCAAGTTGAATGAATCCAAGGCCTTCTGAACTTAGAGTTGAGCTTGGAAAATATGGTAGTTCTAAATAGTTTTTCTTAGAATTTTAAGTACTATGAAAAATATTATGGTAGAATTCTAATTACTATGAAAATATTATAGTAGAATAGAGTAGTATTATGGTAGAGTTTTAAGTACTATGAAAATATTATGGTAGAGTTTTAAGTACTGTGAAAATATCAAGTAAGTGCTTAGAATATTTGGAGTTTTTTTTTAAATTTATCGTCATGATTATGATTTCTTGTGTTTATGATTTGAAGTAAGTTGTGTGATTTGAATTAATATTTCAATTGAATTGGAAATAGATATTGTAATACATTTTTATGCCAAATCCAAGGTTTTTAGAATGTGGTGTTGAGCCTTTCTAGAATTCTAAGTACTGTGAAAATATAAAGTTTTTAGTGCTTGAATATCTATGAGTTTGTTTTCAACTTTATGGCAATGCCCATATTTTCTTGTGGTTATGATTTGAAGTGAGTCATATAGTTTAAAATAGCATTGTAATTGAGTTGGAAATCAATGCTTCTAATACATTATGCATGTTAGTCTTCCATAGTATTTCTTTCACTGAATAAGAAGTACTTGGGTTAGAGAAATTACATTTTGAATATAGAATCGTCTTCAATGCCTTTTAATCGTTATGTGTTGTTCACTTTATGTTGGACTAAAAATGAGTCTTGATATTATAATAATAATGAAGTTCGCTTGCACACATGGTTAGCTTGGTGCTTCTCTGTTTCAGCTTTCGATTATATTTTGAACCTTAGTATGCTATTTAGAATTTTTAAGAATCTCCACACATGACCCACAATTAATTTAGGTGGTTGAAGTTTCAAGTATGTTGGAAGATGATTGATTCATAGAAGATTTTGAAATGTTCTCCGGAATGATTCCACACAAAACTAAGTGTGGTGTAGTGACACTTGCTAGGCTAAGGGCTTTTGAAGGGGTTTCCCAACCATATGACAAGAAGGAGAGAATGGTTGTTCCAAATACTCTGAAGAAAGAAAGTATGGTGTACTTTCATATTTTATCTTATGATTTCCCTATTATTTGTATATATGATTCTTAAGATAAACATTTTTTTTATCTGTGCAGGGAGCTATAAACCCCATTTCCGCATTATCATCATTAAACTCATCTTGTTTGGATTTGAGCATGGGCCGCATGCTTGGCGACCAATGCACAGTCGATGTATCTATGGTTACTTGAACATATTGGATTATATGTGATTTATATGTTTGATTTAGAGTTTAAAATGATTCAACACTAAGTACTGCATTTTAGAAGATGTGACTTAACTTGTTCCATTTCACAGATATATCCTTTACATTTTAGAATAATTTGCATACTTTGTCTCTACACAGTGTTGAGGATTCAACTAGGTCACAAGTATTGAAGGATTTCCAACATCATTGACATTGTTAGGGTAATGCTTTATGTGCTGCATTTCTTAATTTTTTTCCAATTGGATTTGTGTATTTTAGAGCGATGGTTACATTCTACACTATAGTGTTTAGTCTTTTCTTTGCCGATATGCTATGTAGGAATGCGAAGAGAGGAGAAAAACAAAGGCTCGGGTATCATATGAGAGAAGGAAGCAATAAAAAAAATTGAGATCAAAAGTAGTGGAGTTGGTTGTAAAGCAGATTTTCCTAGAGATACCATAAAATCCATCTTGGTCAATCACTGGACTTGTAACAAAGATTGTGACAATAACTTACCGGTAAATTGTAATTTTTGTGACTACTAAAGTGGGTATAAAACATGTCGAGAACAGATGGTAATTTTCATGGTGACAACTGTTTGTTATTTGCCTAATGATTATTGGACCGAAAATCTTTAAATAATAATTTAGAGTATCAAACATATAAAATGTTTTAAATTTATCGCTTCGACATTCTATTAGCCCTTTATAGATTATTTTAAAATATATATATATTATTATTATTATAAAATTTTAATACGGTGATTTAAAGTATTATAATACTTTATAATTAAATATTTCATCTAACCTAATCTTTTGACCAATTGTAATACATCATCATATATGATCATGTAAGATGTTAATAAAAAATATTTTAACTTAAAATTTTATATCTTACAAAGGTTTAAAGGTTTATGTGGTGTTTATTTTTATGTAGGGTATATAATATGTTTTTATATATAAGAAATGAAAATATAATATAATTTTAATATTATAATTATTTATTTTGTTTTATTAATTTTAAATAAATATCATAAAACAAAAATTTATTTACTTTGAAGTATAAAAACATCTATTTTAATGTTAAAATATATAAATGATATATTTATTAATAAAAAAAATTATTAAAATTATTTTAAAATTCATGTTCAACATAATTTAAGTGAATTTTTTTTGTAATTTAATTGGGAATATAATCATCAAATTATTAAATTGATATTCATAATTAGTTCTTAAATTGATTTTTTTAATTAGAAACATGGTAATTTTTTAGTATCAAAATGGTTATAACATAGTTAAACAACACTAATAAATCATACATAATGTCCTCAATTTCAAGCTATCTATATAGGTCCAAAAAAAAATACAGAGTTTACATATATCTATTGGCAAAATTTCCCAGTTCTTGCTACTGCAATATATTCTATAAAAGATCCATAAAATATTGATAACCTTATAAAACATAAACTACCAGAAAATATGACAGCTTGTGGTCTCTTCTAAGCCTATTTTAGTATGAACTTATCCATGTTCTATGATCTCCATATCTTCAATATGTTGGTGCACTATATCATATTCCTTGTGTTTCCCTTGACTAAACAATTGTTGGTTAGAAGCCCCGATTGAGAATCTTTGTGCAAATTGTCCACCATATTATTTATCATATTTCATTATGCCTCAAGAATGGCAAGTTGAAGCTTAACCTGAATTAGAGTAATCATAACAACTTCAATTTGAGAGATACATTATTGTTCATAATCATGAAATTTAGAAGTGAGAGAGAAAATGGATGAACTATGTTTCCTTGAATCATTTCTTCATGTGTCTTGAGAATCCCCCATAGTTCTTGCCAATCACAATCATCCATGTTGTACAAATCAAACCCAGAAGATAAAAAAAAATTGACTCTTTGCAATGTTACAAGCCCACAATCTTGAACCTAAAAGTGCTTGGTGAAAGCCGACACAGAGCTCAGGGAAAATCCCCCAATACCCATGTACAATCGAATCTCAGAGTAACAACACCCACAACTAGACACCCAAAGTAGAAATAAGACTAGGGTATGAAGCTTAAGACTCATGAGTTAAGCACCTACACCCTTAATCCCCGAGTGCTTAAGCATGTGTAAGGCAGCCTTGGGTCACATCAAGTTTATTTCCTTACCTTGAGGGAGGGACTATTGTGTGAAAGACATGTGGCATAGTAAATTCATGGTACTTGTCATTAATTGACCATTAACCCATAACTGCCCCAATTTTAAACTTATTACCTTATTGGCTAACAAATCAACTTGGCGATTATAATCTCATAAAAATTGGTGGAAAGAGGTTTTTTGGATTCTTGTGGCCTTGAGCTTAAACTAGGATAGAGGCAAGTTTGTAATCAGTTGGAAGGACTTTCTTGTGCACCAACTTGATAATTATACTAGAGTCTCGTACTATTGTTAATGATTGAATTTGTGTTTCCATTGCTAACCTCAACCCCTAGAGTAATGCATACGCTTATGCCTAGTTATTAGACAAACTCCCCAATCCCCATGCATAGAATAATTCAATTTTTCCTCTAAGATCAATGAGAATCATTTGCACATATCACCCCTTAATTTTCAGACTGATATTACAAATAATTGTCTTTTCATTGTTTTTATAGAATGGTTATTAGATTTGTTGATTTGCATTAAATTGATATCAAATATGAATACATATATTAAAATAATTATCATTGTCGAAAAACATCTTCACAATATATATTTATACATACAATAAAGTAATTAGTATTGTGGAACAAAATCTCTGCCTTATATAGTATAGGTAACAATTAAGGTATAAAATCATATCATTATCAATGTTAATATTAATGTTAATTTTATAGTGAAAATGGTGGTATCACATTCTGTTGGAATTGAATTAAATTTATTGCACTAGATAAGTGAGGTGTATTGTACAATCCAGTATTGAAGAGATTGTAACGTCCATCTCATGTTTGTAATGTTGAAGTAAGCATATGTCGACCTAATATAATATGTTATACAAAACTAAATATATGGTAATAATAAATATACTGTAAACAAAATGATAATCGATCACAAATTTTTATATATAAAAATAACACTATAAAAATAAAATGTATCAACTATTATATAAAGAGGAATATGGTGCAATTTTGTTTGGCACCATTTCTCGTTTTTTTATATTTTTTATCAACCCACATTATTAACGACGAGTTGCATAATGTGTGCGTGTGTGTATAAAACACACCAACATAAAAAACTATGGATTTCTTAAGCATTGTGATATTTACATCTTAACTATTTTTTGGATCATTCCCAGTACTTAATAAATATGAAGTTAAGATGAATCTACATTAAACAACCAAATTATAAACTCTATATCATCAACAATATTAATATTAATCTAAAATAAAAAATAATGATATCACATTCCCTAAATTGGTTTTATTATATTCATTTTAGGTGATCATAAAATTCACTCGCTTTTAGGCATCATATATGTGTGTACTCCTTTGTGATATATTTGTATAGAGATGAGAAATAAACATGATAACAAAAGAGAGATATAAATACATAAATAATTTGATCAATATTTATTTATTTTTAAAGATATATATTTTATTTTTGAATGGTTGGTTGAGGGATTGGAAAAGATAGATTTTTTTTTTCTAATTTCTTTAAATTTAATTAAGAGATTCATAGTTAAGGAATATTTTTTTTTTACTCTAAACATTTTTCTTCTTATGAAATGGATAGAGACATTTTTCCATTTGTGGATTTGAATTCTTTGATTCATGATGTCTCTCCATGTCACATGTAGGGTTTTCAACCATGAATCCCTACATAAAAACGTAAGACACATAGTCCATATTCACATCACAACCCACAAAGGGAGGACTTAATGCCTTAGTTCATGTTGCACTCAATCACTATACATGGTTTTTTGGAGTTTCCTTTGGAGATTTCTTCTCTAATGGTCATCATATTCTGGGGTTATTGTGTTTAACTTTTTCCCCTAAAGAGATTACACTTGTTGAACAAGAATCTTGCAAGTGCCCTAACTATTACCAAATCCTACTTTAAGAAGTTATATTCATATGATCTATGTAATGTATATATGGAGGATATATGGAGTATCTAGGGAGATATCCAAGGGCGATAATTAATGTAATGTGGCCATAATCATGGAATAGGCTCACTAGGTAGCTATAATGAATAATATAATAATGAGGGGTAGTTGGCATAGACCCAAAAGAATACTCACGAGAAAGTACATATACACATGAGTGTCATTGTATTGGCGGTGTTGAGGATTGTATCATAGAAAGAATGGTTTGTGGAGTGATTCATTACATAAATATCATTTGATGGTGTTACCTTACCATAAGGGTTCTCTCTCTATTGTTGTGTTGTGTATTGTGTGGATGTATTTTGTTATTACCAAGTCAATGGTTTATCTTTTATATTTTATCTACTGAGATTACTCCGAGTGGTAACTAAGCTCTACTTTGGGAAATAAACTAGAAGATTTTTTTATTTTTAAATATTTTTCAAGGAAAAAAATAGGCCCGCAACACTCAAATCCACTCATGTATATTTCTACGTAGAAAATAAAGAAAACAATTGTAGATCTAAGTTCCTCTCAAAAAATATTGAATTTCAAAAAACAAAAAACAAAAAAAAAACGTTCGAATTGGAGCCCAAGAATTGAAGATATCGTTCATTAAAAATCAACCATTTTAGGGTTTTTATTTTATTTTATTTTATTT
>JZKD02S1673158.1:297443-311876 GCA_000966675.3 Picea glauca
TCCCTTTTTCTTCCCCCTTTTCACCATTAGAAAGCTTTCTTATATAGGTTGGGAGGAGCCTAACCATTTGAGTTATGTTTAGAACCAGTTGATAACCTCCTCCTTAGATTAGAGACATTTTGACAAAACCAAGAATTCGAGCTCAACCACCTCCTAAACTCGAATGATTCTCCCCTTATTCTTCTCACCGGGCTAACAGTTTACCCAGAATGGAGAGCGCTCCCTTAGAAGGGGCATCAGAGCATTAGAACGCTCCTGAACAAGTCAAGGGAAGCGCCAGCGCTTCAAATCTGAGCAGCGCTTCTACAAAGGGGTGGGGAAGCGTTATAACTCTTCTGAGTCATGGTAGAAGGGCGCCGACGCTCCTCAGGCAGTTTTGGGGGAGCGTTCCCCTTCCAAACTCTTGATTTAGAAGCCCTCTTAGGTGTTAATAGATGTTTGACTCCAGTGAACCAGTTTCTTCCTTCAAACTAAGTATGTAAGATGTTTCAAGTGCCTCTTTAGTGTCATCGTCGCGATAACATGATTCAACAACATTCACGACACTCTATATTCAACTTGCGACACTTGTGACAAGTTGTAAGGGAGTTGCAACACTTGCGACAAGTGAGAGGCAATATGCGACACTTATCCAGTTGAGTGATTTTGATGTGTAACAACCTGTGAAAACCTGGGAATGCTTGAAGTGTTGGGATCTGCACCCATATATAGGCCTGGGCCCTCCAACCTCCATCCACACATTTTGACAACTTAAAACTAAATATAGAGGTATCCCAAAATAGGAGGGACCGTTGGCCTAGTGATTATGGAATTGGCTAATTTTAGTGGAGTTCAGGGGTTCTATTCCCCACGATCCTTTCTTGGCATATGATCTGTTGGTTGGTTATGGTTATAGTATGACCATATACTATGTATATGGTGTATTGTTTTAAACCTGCCACATATTTGTTAAGCCCCTCCCACAGATATAGCAAGGTTATATGGTGTACAATGAACCAAAGGATAGGGTCTGGGTCTTAGGCCCTCAACCCTTTTTCCACCCAATCAAACTCTAACACAAATTCAAATATAATATTTTCCATATGTATGTTAAGTCAAATATGATGGCACGTTGGTAATGGGGGCTTTGTTAGACCTTTGGAAGGTTATGGAGGTCGTGGGTTCGACCCCCGTCGACTCCATAATTTTACATAACCAACCAATATAGGCCAATGGGGGGCTTCCTCGTGGCATCCTCTCATTGGCTAAACCTTGCCACATGTCAACATGTGACTTGTCTACCTGGATTGTACCTTGCCAAGTCAACTGCCAAATCATTTGCCCAGTCATTGTACGGTTAGTCCATGTGGCATATTGGGGTGTGGCTACATCATCTTTACCCCTTTGACTTTGAATTTGACCTGTTTGACTTGAAATTTGACCAACCATAACTTTTTCATACGAAATATGTTTGAGTTTTTGTTTGCACCATTGGAAAGTTGAAGATGATCTCTACGCAATGATGTTGTTTTAGAGAAAATTTGGAATGGTTGAATTTTTATCATTTATGGATCCCCTGGGACCTCTATGAGAGTTTTGGTTCCTCCTGGACCTTTGTGAGCATTCCTTAGATCCTCCTGGATCACACCTTCCCATTGAACAACTCTTGGACCTCCAAAAGTATAGATACTCAACAAATTAGTGATGATAATTCACTCTTCCATCTTGTTGAATATTTTGGAATTTAGTCTTCATCTTGGGTCTTTTATCTTAGATATTAGATCATTGTAATTTTGTCTATCTCTTTGGAATATAGATCTAACTCTAGCCTCTAACACTTGCGCTAATATATCTGGTTCTGTCTCATAGATTTCCTGACAACAAAATTCTTGTTCATTGAATCTCTGCAATACATGTATCATGTATTTCAACATCCACTCCCATCCCCTTTTGTTGAAGATAGTTTATCTCGACCAATATGAAACCAAGTCGAATGTTGATCTATGCCTTGCCCATTTGAAATCGTTGTTCTTGTACTGTTGATGTATCTGTAGGAGTCTCTGAATGAATTATTTGTCCATTGTCTCTCCTACCTTAAAGAACAACTTTGTTGTATTGTTATCATATGTACCTATCTTTCTTAATTTTGTTCAAGGTATACATCCACACGAACATGACATAGTATTTTAAAAGATGCTTATAGCATGCACCTTTATGCATCTTATTCTCTAAAGAGGAATATTTCTCCTTTACCAGCTCTAGAAAGTTTTTCTTTACTTCGATGCTCTTTCCTCTCTCAATATACATGCTCCAATTTCCTTCATCCTTCTATTCCTTCACTTTCAGTTATTCAGAATCAAGAATGTTGTCTTAGACAATTAGATCCATATGTAGTCCTTTAGTTTATTACAAGACAATATAATTGTCCATACTTTCATCTAAAGGCTTAGAAATCATTACAACGAGATTCCTCTCAATGTAGAACAATATCTATAGGTGGATATCTAGAAATCTCCCTAATGAGATTCCTTTCACTCTCAAAATTGTTGGATATGTGTTATATTCTTTACACAACTAGAAATAGAGTCGTCAGGCACGTAGTGGGGTAAGAGGGGGGGGCACTAGGCCCCCCTATGGGGGGTTAGAGGTGGGTGTAGCGCCCCCTTCTCGGGGGTCACAAGGGGGATATCCCCCTTGTTCGAGGGGTTTTCAGAGGGTTGGGAGACCCCCTGCATGGGGGTTGGGGGGCAATGCCCCCCCCCAAAAAAAATACTGGTTTTTGTGTCCAATTTTGGGCGGTTTTTTGACACATGGTTTTTCGCTGATGGTTTTCTATTTCCAGTTAAGGAATTAGGTTTGTTGACTAATATGGATCATTGGATTAGGGTTTTGGATTCCATTGGCTCCTATATGTACATTGTATTGTAAATAATGCATGATGTGAATGAATATAGAATATGTTGGTTTTTCCGATTTGGGTTTCCTGGGGAAAACTCTTTGTGTAATGTGTGTATTTTTCATTGTATCTTTTATTTTATTTTATTGAAAATTTATTTGCAGTAAAATATTGTACAAGGTTAAAATCTACAAACATCATATAAGGTGGCAATATAGAAACTCTCTTACAAAATTCCTCTCACTCATATAAGGTTGGAATATAGAAATTTTATAGAGTCCCTCTCACTCTTATAATTTACAATGAGTGGATTACAATCCTTCTAATAGAATTCATAAGGTATAGACATATGCATATTACATTTACAAATATATATATTTACATGAAAATTTTAGATGGTTTACTTATGGAATCATTCTTCCCATTGTATTGGGAGGAGTCTCACAACTTTCGACCTCTAACAATGCCTTTGATGCTTATGTTGAATCTGACATTGAATATGATGTAGAATATGATGCTGAATCCAAGTAACCATTAGACCAAACTATAGGTCTTCCTAGTAACCTGCATAACCTCTCTTTGTGAATACCAAGCCCTAATTTTGTGTCTGGAGTAGCTTCCCTTGAATACACAAGTACTTGATCATTATGGAATGTGACTATATAGCCTTCATCCTCAAATTTTGCAACTGAGAGTAGTTTTACCTTTAATTATGGAACATACAACATATGTTCTATTCCTAGAAATCCTCCTGACTCGAGATGGAATCTTACATATCCATACCTTTTTATTGCTTGTTTGGTGTTGGTTCCATATCGTACATAGAAATTTGTGTCGGACTCTAAAAAATTCAAGAAAACTGATCTCATCCCGATCATGTGGCGAGATAAGCCACTGTCCACGAACCATTCTTCTATGTATTCATATATCACTTTGCCAACACCAGCCATTAGGAAGTATCCTTTCCCAAACCTTTCAGTAAGATCATTTACTTCATATGGATTTATTTCTTACCTTCTTGTAAGTGTCTTTACATCTCTTCTGTTTTGATTCAAACATAAGTGTGGTTAAAGTATTCAACACTTCTTGATCTGATGTCCACTCTTACCACAATAAGAGAAGAGTGTCTTGTTCCATGATCCCTTCTTATCATTCCCATTTTTCTTTTTCTTTGAGAAATGATATTTACCTTTAGCCTTCTTCTTGGAGGTTTTATCTTGTACAGACTATCTTCTTCAACACTTATCCACATCATGGTTACTAGTTCCGTAGGAAGCACATGGATACATAGACCATTCACCAGTGGGAAAAGTCTTCATTGCTTCTTCTGTAGCATGCACATATTCCCCTAGAGATGTCTTACACATGTTACCTTTCTCTGGACTGGAAGGTAAGGCCAATTGTTTATGTAGGACTTCTTCATTTGGAGTTATCCTTGCTTCAACTATCCTCAAGCATTCTCCATCTTAACAGGAAGAGGAATAATATGAGTAGTCATATTTCTTGATCATGCCTTTCAAAAGAGGTAGTCCCTTTTGTATTGGAGACTTTACATTCTCAACCTGCCAATCTTCATGGCTTGGTACTGATAGTGCCAATTATTGGTTCATGATTTTCAATTTTCTTTCCAATTCATGAAAAATACCCTTGTGGAATTCCTCATGGCATATCAGTTGATCTTGCAGCCTCTGTTTCTCTTCCTCAAGAGCTTGCAACTACAATCTTAACCTAGAATTCTTCTTCGATACTTGTCGATTAATGTTCTTTTTTAGCCTCAACTTCATGAGAAATTTACTCATTCCTCCTTCTTGATAAGAGTCTTCAAAATATTCACCAATTGAACTCTTGGATCTCATGTCACATCAACAACTTGCAGTACACGTCAAAACTAGCTTCGATACCACTTGATCCGAAAATCCTTAGACACCACTTATTCTTTTAAGTATATACATGTAATATCTAACTTGATCCAGAATAATTTACTGATTGTATTGAGGTGATTTGTAGAATTATGATGATGTGCTCTTGTAACATCCTGGTTTTAACCCTTATGAACTAGAATGTATTATGTAACTGTGAGTTAGGCTAGTGATCCAGTAAAGATGAAAAGGGGTTAGAGTGCCTAGGAAATGTAATACTTCGTATACAATAATAAAATACACCGTTGGTTGCAAGCCAGATAAGGACAAAATAGATAGGGGGCCATGATTCCACGAGAGAGGGGGGAATTGAGGGGATAAGTATTTTTATTATTATTTTATTGATTTTATGAAGAGAAGGGGTTACATGAGCTTCTTGGGAGGGATTCCATGTGGCTCTTGTCTTCATGTAATTTAAACATCCCTTGGGGGATTTTTTGGGTCTTCTTCTTCCCCTTGTTCTTGTTCTTCTTCCTTTTTTTCCTCACTCATTCTGGATATTTCGTGTTCTCTTGGTCTGAGCATGGATACAAATGGTTGTTTGGGTGGCTCTTGGTTAATTTTTCTCAGAGCTACAAATCTTGAGAGTGCTAACATGGATATTATTGACCAAAATCACTGGAGCCATGGAAGGAGATGGACAACCTGAGGGACTGTGTGGAAGTGAAGGGGGTCCATTCTCTTGGATTATGCAAGATGGGTAGGAGAGGGTTGGTGTACTTTGGATTGTTGTGAGTTTTGGAAGGTTTGTGATGGATTGATTATTGAAAATCCTGTTAGTTATGAGCTTGATGGAAGTTCAAATAGAACTGTCCACAACTGAGAATCCTTGGAGCTTCCAGTAGGGATATTTCCTGTTCAATAGCACTAGAGCCCTAGAGAGAAGTGGGACAACCTGAGGGACTGAACGAAAAAGAAATGTGTTCATTTATTTGGGTTGTGTAGGTCGAGGGGGAAAAGAGAGCTGGAAATTTGGATTTGTTGTGTGGTTAGGAAACATGAGAGCTAGTTAGCCAACTACTGTGTGTTTAGACTTGGCCTAGGACCCATCCTTGTGGATTCATAGCCTTGGCTCAGGGGTGACCTGTTGTTGAGATTAAAAGAACAACAATGTCTATGGTTGGGAGGAACATCCTTGGTCTGTATCTAGTTAGTGAATGTGTTGATTACTTGGGTTGGTTTTCATTGATGTCAACCCTTGAAGAAAGTCTGATATCGAATTCTGGTAGCACAATGGTTTGGGTAATAGACCCAAATTTGTTTGATGGATAATGGTATTAGTTTTGATATATTTTTAGGTAATATTATTCTAGATGGATAGTACATGCCATGCCATTTCCTGTGGTATGTGGAATTTCACATAACTCCTCGCGATTAGAGAGTTATGTCCATGTGAAGTTGGAGAACCCTCATGAGTCATATAGAAGCCCCAAAAGGTCAAAGTGGTTGCAAAGAAGAAATTATTTAAATAATAAAGTGAAGTAATGAGTGTACTATAAGTCAAAGTGGATACAAAAGAAATTATTTAAATAATAAAGTTAATGGAGAAATTACTAAGTGGATAAGTGGTTAGAAGTGGGTTAGCCCTAAAATAAGGAAAGTGGTTTAAGATGGTTAGAAGGTAAATAATAAAGTGAAGTGATGAGTGTACTATAAGTCAAAGTGGATACAAAATAATTATTATATAATTAAGTTAATGGAGAAATTACTAATTGTACAAGTGGTTAGAAGTGGGTTAGCCCTAAATTAAGGAAAGTGGGTTAAGATGGTTAGAAGGCAACCCCTTGAGGAAGCTACATGAAAGTATAAATAAGAGGCAAAGGTCTCTCATTTAATCACCTATTGAATATCATTGAATATCTATTTTGTGAAAGGTTATTTGGGCAGGTATTATTGATAGAGAAAAGTGCGGTAGAAAAATTGCGGCAAGAAAAGTGCAGCAGAAAAATCGCGGCAAAAAAAGTGCAGCAAAAAAATCATGGTAGGAAAATTGAGACAGAAAAAGTGCAGCAGAAAAAGTGCGGAAATAAATTGCAGCTGGAAAAGTGTGTTGGCACAGGGGCATATCCAGGCTTTGACGCTACAACAACGCACCAACAAAACCCTAACTACCAGCCCTTTCGGCAACACCTGCGAAGCAGATGAAGTCTCACCCGAGGTAGAGGCAGGGGTGGTTGCAGAACTCCAGTGTCTGCAACCTTAGCTGGGACACAGATCTGTGACTGTAACACCTTAACAAAGAACTTAGCAATATAGATCATCAATATTTAACCAGTATTTATTTCGTAGATAAAACCCTAATTACAAAGCACCACAATATTAAACCAGATCTACTATATTCAAGCACTAAGCACATCCACATAGGCCATATCTAGTATTCATTCATACTATTAAGCACATAGCATTAACATATATATCTACCATTCATATATATCGAAGCACTAAGCAAGTTAACATATAAACACATCAACACATAGCACAAAGTAGAGAAACACAACATGTACATGGTTCACCCCCACCCTGGGGCTACCTCCACCAACTCTTCCTCTTCTTTATCAGTTTCTTCAATCAATTACATGCACACAGCCACAAAAACCCTACTCCACAAAGGATAGGAGATCTACGCACCTCGCTATATCCTCCTTCCCCGGGCTAGGTTACAACACTAAGCCTCTTCTCAATCTCTTGCACTCACTTGCACTGAGCTTTGCAAGCCTCATACAATATGCACAAAAGTAATCTCTACTCATCACTTATCACTTTTGATCACATAGATAGAACTTGTAGGTCCTTACTTACTTCGCCTATCTACTTATTTATACATTACAAAATAGGTCTAAGCATGGGTAAACCCATGGGCCGACATCCCCATACCCATTACATATTCTCGAATCCCAAAAAGGGCCCTAAAAGTGGTCGAGATCCTATGATCTCTGATTGGTCTTGTGCTCCACCTTCGACAGCCCGTCGAAGTCCCAAAAATAGGTCAAACCTGACCAAGGATCCTCAAAAATTGGTCAAGGGCCAACAGGCCCCCAACACTCACCGGTGACTCGTCCCGAGTCACTCTGATCTAGATAATTCGTCCTAAAAAAAATCGAGCTTCAATCAAGCTTCTTCGTCTTGTTGTTGTGCCATGACCTCCTGTTCAGCGAAATCCTGGATAACAACTTCGTTGACAGGTCCCTCTAGGCGTTGTTCAGCTGCAGTGACGACTTTCTCTAGTTATGCTCCTTGGCCTTCGATCTCTTTGAATAGATGGAAAGCCTCATCCTGTATAGGTTGGAGCCTTTGAGTCACTTCCATGACTCTGCTATGAATGGCATGGACCTACTGTTGAGCACTGCATTGTTCTTGGGATCACTTCATTCTTTCAACAACTGACAGGGGCTTCAACTGCACCTGCATTATTTCTTCTTGATACTTCGCCTCTTGGAGTTGTGACTCCAGTGTCTTCAGTTCTGGATTCTTAGTGAGTTTCTCATATGTCTGGGCACTATGATCACTCAATTTATTATAGTCCATGGCAAGGCCCTTGATTCTTTCAACTGCACTTGGGGCAGTTTCTTCTCTTTGATCCCTTACATCCTGCGGAGTGTTGGGCACTGTGCGAAGCTCTAAGTCTGTTATTCTTTGTTGTACCTATTGGATAGCTTCTACAAGCTGCTCTAATTGATGTGTGACTCAGTATTCTACCTATGGTTCTAAGCCTGTCACAAAGCGAAGTGATCTTTTGACTGCTTCTTTCACTTCGAGTTTCTCTGCGAGCAACTGTTCCTTTTCTTGCTGCATCTGTGTTTTCTCCTCTTCCAATTTTTCCTGGAGAGAAATGTTCTCTTGCTCTGCAACTCAGAGTTTTTCTATGAGTACTCCTTGCACTTGCTTCAAGGACTGGGTGTCTTTTTATGTTTCTTCTTGTGCTCGACGAAGGCGATCTTCGATTGCATCTGCTAGTCGATGGAGTTGGGATGGCTCATCTCCCAACTTTGGTTCTCCTGATGGAAGGGGCGTAGTGGACACTATGAAACTGGACTGAAGGGCCTGTTGTACCCCTCAGAGTTCAAACTTAATTCTGTCATACATTTTCTCCTTCTTGGCTTCTTGTTTCTCCATGATTTCCCACGAGGTGTCGTTTAGGGATGCTATGATGAAGTCAAAATCATCGGTAGTGAGTACAGTCTGCATCTTAGTCACGGTGGCTCTAGATTTCTTTCGGGAAGAAGTTTTTAGGGGAGAAACCTTCCTCTTCTTCAGGGGATCAGTCTCATCTCTAGGTGGTGTTACTTTGCCTTGTTTCTGTTAAGCTTCTTTTCCATTTATCACTTCTACTTCGACATCACCCCCTCAGTCAGGTGATACTGAAGTAGTCTTTCCTAAGGCACTACTTAAGTTTTGGACCTCTTCAATTTTCTTCCTTCTGCTATGTCCAGGTGTATCCTATTCTTTGTGCATGGTCTTTTTTTTGTCAGGGTCAGACATATCTGTAGGGTCTGCGGGAATAAGGAGGTCTGTCGACTAGTCCTTAGTGATATCCTCAATGTACTCTTATGTGAGCTTGTAGTACGACTAAATCTCCTCCTTATGCTCATCTTCTCACACTATAATGTAGATGAAGTGTCAATCTATGCAGAACTTCATAAGGGGTCGGAACCTCTATAAGGTGTTTGGAGTCATGCAAGGTTCAACTTCGATGGCTCTCTTCAGCTGGAGGTAATATGTGTGAAAAACAACGTTCGACTACCAATATTTTCTCATATCGGTCGAGTACCAGAACATAGTGAACTTCGCAGCAAGCAGCTCGAATGGCTCGATTTTCGGGAAGGTCACACCTTCCGACATTTCCCAAGAAAAAAATGTGATGAGGATCAGGAGCCAGCTAAAATGGAATTCATAGCCCTGATACCGTGCTTCGTGGCAGTCTAGTTCAAGTTGATTAACTAGGTACTTCACCCAGTTCATCTATAGACCTTCCATGCACTTCCCCGCGAGGTCAACGACAAACATTGTGACCTGCGTGGGTCGGTTCTTACTTACTATATTTCCTACAATTAAATGACATGCTAGGTGCACTGCACCATTCTGGATGGAATCTACCTTGTAGCCTCGCATCCTCTTCTCAGCATTGTCATATGTATCCTTGATATTCTGTGCTAGTGCATGATCTGTGGCCTTTCTTGGGTAGAAGTCCTGCGGATAAGGACCTTGCATACTCAATCCTGTGATCCTATGGATCAACTTTGGATCGAATGTGATATGGAGGTTGAGCCATAAGTAGCCACCATGGTAACATGAGAGTAGTAGCTTGACACAGGTGTTAACTTCCTGGTGCCTTCCGAAGTGTGGGATTTTCATTATATTCAGCAGGGTGGACTATGTGAGGTTCATCGTCCACGGATGAGGGATTATCTTCGAATTCTTCCCCTTTTTCATTTTCAAGTATTTGTACGGGGTGAGCATGCTATGGTTCTTGAAATATCCGAGGTTGAAGTCATTGAACTTCAACGGTGCGATCTTGTCCTGTTGTGCTCTTACTGCACGTATCCCCTTCGGGAGGTACGCAGTAACCATGGTGTACTCAAAATCTCTTGGCACACTATCTCGACTCATCGCTCCGGCCATAGGCAGGATGTAATCAGGAAATATGGTTGGGATCATCTTCACATTTGCTAGGTCATCTCTGTGCTTGGTTCTCTTCTTTGTTGTTGGTCGAGAGGGCCTAGATCCGTGAGCAGTTGACATAGAGGCTTTCAATACTCTCGTCGATGATGCTTGTACACCCACATACATTACTCTTTTAGTCATGAGGTCAATGAGTACCTCCTTCATAGACTCTTCGACTGTGCGAAGTTCTTCAGACATACACGCTTGTGGTCAAATCTCTCGTGTTTGAAGAGTAACTAGTCAATGCAACGAGACTGATGGTGATAGCGCGATGATCACTATGTGGAATAAACTAATCTGCGGGCTCAGATTCACGGTTAGAAATTTTTTTCTCGGTGCAAGGTTCAATGAAATGAATAGATAATGAAGCAACAGATCTCTCCAACGGGCGAGAAGCCTCCATTAAATCAATTCTGTCTGTTACGGCACGGTCCCAACGGTCTAATGGCGAGTTGTCTGACCATAAATGCCTTTCTACCCATTCGAGGTATCAGTCTAATGATTATAATGTTCCCAACGACTATATTGCTTCGCTATGGTGAAGTTCCATATGACATTTTTCTGATATCCCAATGAAGTTCCTGTTTTGTAAATTTTCCCTTTGCGAAGTTCCTTCTAGACCCTTCTGTAACTTTTCGATCTTTGCTCTCTTTTTGCTAAGCTTTTGAGCCTTCTTTCTGGTGAGATTCATCTCGTTATTCCTCTTTCCATTTTGATTCTTGTCTTCTTTTGGCATAGTAACTTCGCGCTATTAAGATTCTTTCCTAAGATTCAAGGGTAATACTTCTTCTCTATCCGAGATAGGTACTTCAGTCTTATGCAAATATTCTTGTTTTCTTGCAACTTCGACATCCAAGTCTCTAATCCTAAGTAGCTTCAATATGTTCTCCTGTTCTTCAATCAGCTGTACGATCCTCCTATTCATGAAATATTTCAACTCTTGCTTCTTCTTCTCTAAGAATTCTTCTTCCTTCCTTCTGGCTCGATCTCTTTCAATCCAAGGTTTTCCTAGTAACATAGCAAATGGGGCATTGTTCTCAATAAATTTAACAACCTCAAAATATTCCTCTGTCTAAGTTCCATGAGCACTCATAGATATCTGGGTAAGTCTTCCACATAGGGTTATCATATTTCCTCTAAATAATCCTATTCCTCCCAATGAAGGAATCATAACAAGCTTCCTTAAAAGTTCCTAATTTCTTTCTGTCATGATATTAACCTGTGTTTCCTCATCAAGAACATAGTCAATGTCGAAGTCTCCTATTCTTGCTTCAATGCACTCTTTTTATTTGAAGATATCTGATAAGTTGATATGTCGGTGGTCATTCAGGGTTTCTTTCATCTATAGTAATACTTTCTCTGATTCTTTCTGGGGTTCTGCCATAATCTCAGTTTCTAGAAATGCCTTAGGGTTTTCTTGGTTCATATTCATTCTTTCAACCTTAGCAATCATTCTAGGGAAATCCAATACTTCATGGTCCATAGATCTACAACAAAGACAATGATATATTCTACTAGGGAATTCCTTATCCATATGTCTCGGTCTTCTGCAACTGTAACAAAGGGTTAATCCTCATTTTCTTTTAAATGATCCTGAACCTTTCCTATACTGCGCACTAGGATCATAGTAGCTAACCTGCAAAAAATTCTTTCTAGGATCTTGCATCCATTTGTTAGTCCAAACATTCTCTCTATGCATAGGTATAACATATCTTTCATTATTCTTATCAGATCTACTCATATCAAATCTTCTTTCATCTATCAGTGCCCTATTTTCCAAGCTAGGAAAAATCTTATCAAACATACCTAGATCCATACTTTAGAAACAAAAATTTCCACTAATCTTATCTTCAACAGAGCACAAATCTTCCAGTTCAAAAACTTTTCACTATTCTTACCTTTATCAGAGCGCAGATCTTGTAGATCTTACCTCTTTAAGAAAAAAATCTCACTTTTTCCTTTCTCAGAGCACAAAGCTTTCAGATCTTACCTCTTTTCTTCAGATCTGACTTATTTTCTTAGCACAGAGCTTCATAGATCGAGTAGAATACTGCACACTAGAGTGACAGATCTACGCACAAATCTTTCACAATTTCAGGTTGGATCTTCACACAAAGCTTCTCTTTCCTTAGTTCCCAACAATCACAGTTTCAGCCCTGACAATAGAACCATTTTTTGGCACAGGGGAAGACCCAGGTTTCAATGCTACAACATCACACCAACAAAACCCTAACTACCGACCCTTTCAACAACACCTGTGAAGCAAATGAAGTCTCACTCGAGGTAGAGGTAGGGGTGGTTGCAGGACTCTAGTGTCTGCAACCTTAGCTGGGACACAGATCTTTGACTGTAACACCTTAACAAATAACATAGCAATATAGATCATCAATATTTAACCAATATTTACTTCACAGATAAAACCCTAATTATAGAGCACCGAAGTATTCAACTAGATCTACTATATTCAAGCACTAAGCACATCCACATAGGCCATATCTAGTATTCATCTATACTATTAAGCACATAGAATTAACATATATATCTACCATTCATTTATATCGAAGCACTAAGAAATTTAACATATAAACACATCACACAAAGAAGAGAAACACAACATGTACATGGTTCACCCCCACCCTGGGGCTACGTCCACCAACTCTTCCTCTTCTTTATTAGCTTCTTAAATCAGTTCCATGCACAGAGCCACAAAAACCCTACTCCATAGAGGACAGGAGATCTGCGCACCTCGCTAGATCCTCCTTCCATGGGCTAGGTTACAACACTAAGCCTCTTCTCAATCTCTTACACTCTCTTTCACTGAGCTCAACAAGCGTCATACAACATGCACAAAAGAAATCTCTACTCAGCACTTTCGATGACACAGATCGAACTTGTAGGTCCCTACTTACTTCGCCTAGCTACTTATTTATACATTACAAAATAGGTCTAAGCATGGGTAAACCCATGGGCCGACATCCCCATACCCATTACATAACCCCAAATCCCAAAAAGGGCCCTAAAAGGGGTTGAGATCCCACGATCTCCGCTTTGTCTTGTGCTCCGCCTTCGACATTCTGTCGAAGTCCCAAAAATAGGTCAAACCTGACCAAGGATCCTCAAAAATTGGTCAAGGGCCAACAAAGTGCAGCATAAAAAGTGCGATAGGAAAATCATGGCAGGAAAAGTGCAGCAAAAAAACTACAGTAGGAAAATCGCGGCAGGAAAAGTGCGACAAAAAAACCGCGATAGGAAAAGTGCGGTGGGAAAATCGTTGCAGGAAAAGTGTGACAGAAACACCGTGGCAGTAGAATTCTACAAGAATAAAAAGGTATGGTTTTCATATGTGTAGTGTTGAAGTTATGAATCTAGTTGAGGGTTTTCCTTGTAAATCTGTTGGATGCCCTCTTGGAATTTTAGGACTTGTTGTAGAATGGTTTTGAGGTAGATCTATTGAAGTATATTGTCAGTGCACTTAGTTTTATTTATTGGCATATCTTGGGGTGCATTGTGAGAGACATTTGTTAGTGGTATTGGTATATGATTGGCTTATGAATGATACATCCTTGAGGCTACATAAAAGTGAGGTTATGGCACATGGTTTTATGTAAGGGTTTATGGTATTTGGTTATGGATAGCATGTTGAATTTCTAGAGAACTTTTGATGGTTATATTGGTATATGGTTGAGGTACATGTTGGGTACATGGTTGAGACAAGTAGTTGATGAGTTGGCACATACATGAGGTGTATAGATGATGATGTTGGTACATCTTGATGAGTCATATTTTATGTGTATTTGATGCATGATTGGTACATATTTGATGCGTGGTTGATTCACTCATTGATGGTGTAGGTTGAGGTACATGTTGGTGCATGGTTGATGCACTTGTTTATGGTACAGGTTGATTACAGGTTGTTTGGACAGGTTATTGTGACAGGTTATTTGTACAGGTTTGGTGCATGGTTGATGCATTTGTTTA
>JZKD02S1673158.1:311926-327173 GCA_000966675.3 Picea glauca
TGTTAGTGGTATTGGTATATGATTGGCTTATGAATGATACATCCTTGAGGCTACATAAAAGTGAGGTTATGGCACATGGTTTTATGTAAGGGTTTATGGTATTTGGTTATGGATAGCATGTTGAATTTCTAGAGAACTTTTGATGGTTATATTGGTATATGGTTGAGGTACATGTTGGGTACATGGTTGAGACAAGTAGTTGATGAGTTGGCACATACATGAGGTGTATAGATGATGATGTTGGTACATCTTGATGAGTCATATTTTATGTGTATTTGATGCATGATTGGTACATATTTGATGCGTGGTTGATTCACTCATTGATGGTGTAGGTTGAGGTACATGTTGGTGCATGGTTGATGCACTTGTTTATGGTACCGGTTGATTACAGGTTGTTTGGACAGGTTATTGTGACAGGTTATTTGTACAGGTTTGGTGCATGGTTGATGCATTTGTTTATGGTACATGTTGGCACAGGTTATTGGTACATGTTGTTACAGGTTGATTACATGTTGATTGGTATAGGTTTACAATAGTATATCTCACAGTGATAGTGTGAAAGTGGTTCCATCATTCTAATTCTACTTTAAGGCGGTTGGAAAGGGAAAGGACATGTGGTTGTAGCCACCTTCTCGTTGTATCCGGAGAACATAGAGGGTTGTAGCCTCCTTCTAGTTGTAGCCAAAGAATTGGGGATTTGGAGCTTCCCTCAGGTTGTATCCTAAGAAACTAGGGGGTTGTAGCCTCCTTCTGGTTGTAGCTAGAGAATTGAGGAGTTGGAGCTTCCTTCATGTTGTAGCCTGAGAAAATAGGGGGTTGGAGCCTCCTTCCAGTTGCAACTGGAAAAAAAATGAAGTTGGTGCTTCCAATGAATGTAATTCTTAAATACATATAAGAAAAAACATTCTATGTTTTTCTCCCACTTTGGGTTTCAACATAAAACACTGGTGTACTGTGTATGTGTGTGATTGCTCATTTTTTCATTGTTTATTTACTCTACAACTATTGGATGATAATTCTACATTGATATAACACTTTCATTTTATGGTGAAAAAGGATTAAATTGCTCTATTACTGATTCACCCCCTGTCTCAGTAATCCAACAATTGGTATCAAAGTAAGTTTGTTTAGGAAAGAGTTTAACCACTAGAAGGAGATCATGGATTATTCTGAGAATGGAGTACCAATGTTTAATGGTCCAAATGGTTTAAATTATGAGATGTGGAGTGGAAGGACGAAAGTATTTTTACAGGAACAAGGACATTATATTTGGCTATTCGTTTTTACAGGGTATGATAGTTCAAAAAGGGAAAAGACTGCAACCAAGAAGGAATCGAAGAAGAATAAAAAAATAGCAATGGATTTCATCTAGGAAGGATTACCTAATATGGTAAGAGAAAAGGTTGGTAAATGTTCATCAACCAAATAAATTTGGGATAAGTTACATGACATATATTCTTCACCCATCACATATTCAGAAAATGCCAAAGAAGATGCAGATACAAATCAAGAAGAATTATGTTCACCATGTCAAATAGATTCAGAAGATGAAGAGTACATAATCACCAGAGGTATGTTGTTTTTCTTTAATTGTGAAAAACGTGGACATCTTGAAATAAAATTCCATGAAGGAAATGAGACAGAAAAACTAATTGAAAAGGAAGACAATTATGAAGCAGAATTGATTAGTTCTTTAGATGAACTAAGAGAAGAAAACAAGTCACTCAAGAAATAATTGATGAAACAAAAGGAAAGTGTTCACATTTTTTAAGAAGCCCAACAGGTCATCGCGAGCTTAAGAACTCAGCTAGAAGAAGCCAAAAATATCGAAGAAAATCTTGAATATCAAAATCAGTATTTAGAAGCCAACATAGAAGCACATAAGGAAGAAGTAGAAATGAGAGAGAATCTGTTGATAGATCATCTTAAGGAAAGAACTAACGATCTAAACTAGCTTAAGGCAGAGTTTGATCAAGAAGAGAAAGGACTTGAAGAAGAAATAATCACATTAAAAATTCAGCTTGAAGAAGCGAAAAGAACAGAAGAAGTCATGAAGTCTCAGATAATGAAGAAATAAGAAGAGGTTGAGAAGCTTGAAGAATAATTTGTCACATTGAGAAGTAAAATCGTCAAACTTAACAAGAACGTTGAAGAGACAGATACATCCACATTAGTTATATAGAATGAAGAGAAGCACTCTAGGTTGTTAGAAAAGAAGAATGAATAAAATAGAAAGAGTTATGCAAAAGTACCCAAAGGAAGGAATCATGGTCAACTAGAATCTAAGAAAACTATTGAAGATACATCTTCAAGAAGACCATCCATGTTCAGGCCACAAATAAGCTTCAATCATGATCATGATTAGTCAAGGAAAAAATTCAAAAGGACTACGCCACAAAGAAGATCATTCACTCCCAGGTATGCAAATTTATTTTATGGTCATTGTTTTTATTTTACTAACTTTGGACATACGGTTGCAGATTGTAGGGATTATAAAATAAATGTTCAAGCAAGAAATGCCTATGTGGCCCCATGTAACATTGAATGTTACAAATTTCATAACTATGGACACATAGCTAGTGATTGTAGAATCGTGATCGATACTTCCATGAAAGAGAACATTGATATTAGATGTAAGAAAGTATGGATAAGAAAACACGAAGAACAGGTGAACAAAGACTAGGTCCCAAAGATTGCAAGATTGACAATAAAACGAGATGAATAAAATTCTATAGAGAAAAATAAAGATGTCAGATACAAAAAGGTTTGGAAAACAACTAAAATAAAAGAAGGGCATGTAAATAAGGAACGGTTTCAAGAGATTGTACTTTCAGGCATTGTAGTGAAAGATGAATCCACAGACAGAAAGAAAGAAGTCAGATCTTAGAGAGATGATGAATCCACAAATAGAAAGAAAGAAGTCAGATCTCAGAGAGATGATGAATCTACCAATGAAGATGATGATGAATACACATCAAAGCAGGAATTGTTCTGATCTATCCGGATTAGAGACTCCCAAGTAACATGAATATTAGATAGGGGGAGTCTATGTGATAGCTGTGACAAACCAAAGAACCATCCTTTGAGCTGCTTGCAAATTTTGAATAGACAGATCCAGAGAAATCAGTTAGTAGAAGTACAATCAGTTGTAGTAGTGAATACTCCATGATAGTATAGTGATAAATGGGTCAACATTATGGATAATTGTGCAATAGATTCTTGGATAGTATGGACATAGATGGATTCATAATAACACTTAGCAGGTTTGGATAGATATGTGATAGTGGGCGAGAGCATGGATTCATAGATTTCTTCAGAGACAAGGCACATTATCATAATGGATGATAATTACATAGGAAATGGCTCGAACAATGCTAATGGATTCAAAATTGACAGATATATTTTGGAAACATGCAATGCATACAAAAGTTCACATTCAAAGTAGAGTAATGCTCAGAAACAACAATGACAAAACTCCCTACGAGCTATGGAAATGAACACCAACAAATGTGAAGCACTTTAGAGTATTTGGAAGCAAATGCTACATCAGAAGAGAAGATGGAAGAATGGGAAAGTTTGACTCTCGTGTGGAAAAAGGAGTACTTGTTGGTCACTCAAGTACAAGGATAACATACAAGTGTTACAATATGAGGTTGAAAAAAGTTGTATAAAGCATCAATGTAACAATTGATGAAATAGGTGGACAAGAATTAAAGGAAGAAGAAAATGAATCAATGGAACAACTTTACGAATAAGAAGTCTACATTGAACAACTAGAAGGATTTCAGTTGTCAGAGAACACATATTATGTGTGAAAATTGAAGAAGGCCTTGTATGGTCTAAAACAGGCTCCTAGACCATGGTACTCTAGACTCGATAAATAACTACAACATGCAGGGTTCGGAAAAGGAAGTGCAACCAACAACCTATACATCAAGAATAAATTTGAAATTTCATTACTCGGAGAACTATCCTTCTTTCTGGGTCTTCAGATACGTCAAAGCAACCAAGGAATTTTTATTTCTCAAACTAAGTATATCAGAGAAAGGCTAAAGAGGTTCGGAATGGAAGATTGAAAACCAGTTACCACTCCTATGCAAACCAGTTGCAAGTTCAACAAAGATGATGATTCAAAGTCTAGAAACTAGAGCAATACAGGTCAATTATTGGTAGCTTACTATATGTGACAACATCCAGACCAGATGAAATGTAGGTAGTTGGACATGTGTCACCCTTTCAAGTAGCACAAAAGGAATCACATGTCTTAGCAGTGAAGAGGATTTTCAGATATCTCAAAGGAACAAAAGAGTTTGGCTTATGGTATCCAAAAGGAAAGGATCTATCACTTATTTCCCACACATATGCAGATTGGACAGGTTGCATTGATGATCGACGAATCACCAGTGGAGCAACGTTCTAATTGGGTGAGTGTTTATTATCTTGGCTAAGAAAGAATAGATAATCAATATCTTTATCTACATCCTAAGAAGAGTATATTGCAACAACAAGATGTTGTAATCAGGTTCTATGGATGAAACAAACTTTGAAAGATATACAGGTTGAGTATGATGAACCCATTACAATCTATTGTGATAATACAAGCTCCATCAATATCTCAAAGAACCCGGTGATGCAATCCAAAATGAAGCACATTCCAATAAAGTATCACTTTCTATGGGAACAAGTTGCAGAGAAGAACATCAGAGTTGAATATGTGGGCACAAAAGAACAAGTGGAAAAAATCTTTACAAAACCGCTTCCAAGGGAATCCTTTGAGTATCTTTGCTAGAGACTTGGAGTAATTTCTACTCCAAAATGAATGTTTTTGAATGTTTATCTTATATGTCTTAGATTTACAAGAGGAATCACCATTGAGAGGACATTTTAGGTTGGGAGATCATTTTCAGGAATATTTCAGTCAGGGGGGAGTATCCCCAAGGACAGTTTAGTTAGGGGGAGTAGCCTCAGATGGAAAGCTACCTTTGCCATTGATGACGACGGGGGATAGATTTATCAGATGTAGAGAATAGAGGCATGCTTCAAAGGGGAGCATGACTGATGTTGTTCCTGATATTGATTATAACACTCAAATAATAATGTTAGGCATCAAATATTTTAAATGAAATATTTTTATGAGTGTTTTTTTCTACCTTCAGTTTTATGAGAAATGATCTTTAATGAATTTAGTGATAAGACAATACAGAGGCTGTATCTCATTATATGAGTCACAATTATAATTTCAAATGGTGTAGAAATGATTTATGAAACTGTTAAAACAAATTCAAGTATCAATTACAGATAAGTATCACCTTGTTTGCAGTGGAAGAAAAGTAGAAGATGCACCCTTGAAAGGAGATAAATATGCAGTAATTCACACAGGTCACAGGTCTTGTTTTACTCACAGTAATAACATAATAAAAGTTGTTACTGAATGAACTTCTGATATATTATGATCACAGTAGATGTAGTACTAAATTATAATCATTCACTCTTCAAGAACTACAAAAAGAAATTCAAAGATATGGAAACACAGAGGAAACACATAACTCAAATTGAACGAAACTTAGAATCTATGTCTGCACTTATATTTATATTCAATTTTTTTTTATCTTTTACATTCGGCAAGAAGCAGCCACGAATATATCTAAAATATATATATTTTTACAAAAATTGTCTCAAATAAAAACTGTTGGACTTCCCACAATATCTCCCTAAAAATAGAATACAATCTGAATGAAATAACAACACACAAATATTGTTGAGTTTTGCTCGCGCTTCATCTATCTCTTCATTTGCTTGTAGATGCACTTTTTTTCCTTTGTTCTTTAAACTGGGTACACATGTCCATTAAGGCCACCACAATCATTTGGCTTACTTTCTTTGCCATTTGATTATGTTGACATCTATCCCTTCGAATGCATTCACTGGGATAACTAATTGTACTTGAAGACGTGGGGGTGGTAATTGGATAGGTAACTCAACGTGGGCTCATTATTGGATGGCTAACAGTTATGGGGAAGAGTAGGTGGTGAGGTAGACGATATCAGGAGCATGGAGGATGTGGCAGCTGGAGGGTGAAAGGTAGAGTGGGTGGTATTGACAGAGAAAGTTGGCGTTGTGTATGTTCTTTCATTTTCTCCCAGCTACACTCGCTTTTCTATGTTCATTGAATTGTGTGCACATGTCCATCAATTCTACCATGAATCTCGAAGGATCAATATTTTCATTCAATTCAAGGTCAAAAATATTCCTTTGTACCTGTGGCAACTTCTCCTGGATCTTGTTTGCTTCTTGGACTGTGATTTGATACTGTAAACTTGGATTCACCAACAACCCATTGATTTTAAGTAAATCGATCTGGTCCATCTATTGGATGGCCGATTGGATATTTTCCTTGTTCTTCCTGGAGCTCTGTTGGTTCATTTCTATTTCAATATGCCCCAATGCCTCTGAGATATTATTTCCTTCAAATTCAATCAATTTTTTATTTACAGAAGATAATGCCTCCATACAAGCCTCCTTTTCTTCTCTAGCAAGTTTCTTTCTTTGCTCCAGATTTGTTTCCCAGTATTTCAGGGTCATTTATCCCTTCACTTGTTCGTAATGTGAGAAAGAGGCAAGACCAGGGATATTATCCTTCTTCCTCCATATGATAAATTCCTGAAACTTAGACCTAGATACACATGCCTCATTTTCCTTGACATAGATACTTTTCAGAGAAATTTTTATTGCCTGATAGCATTTCTGAATAACATCTACTTTTTGATAGAGCTCCTGCTAGGAAACTTCCAAATTATAATTGATTTCTGCTGCTTGTGTTTTGAACGCAGTAATATCTATTGTTGTGTTCTTTGTTAGGGCCAATTTGTCCTACAGTTGTTCAATCAAATTGTCCTGCTGAGTGATCAAACCTTTGATGCTATGTGAAATATGGTAGAGAAGCTCAAGGTTACCCTGTAACTGCTTCATTTGATGCTGATAAGTAGCCCTAATTTGTTCAATGTCCTGGTTCGTCCTACTTCTAATAGTTTGTTCTATACTATGTATCTGATTCTGTAATTACTCTACCAAGAGACATTTATGTTGCAGTTGTTCGGTTAAATTGTCCATTGACCATTGATTGGTAGTGACAAAATCCCCTAGTGAATCTGCAACTTCCTTTGCAAACTTAGGATCAGCTTGGTCTTTCCCATCATACACCAATATTTTATTTTTAGTGATTACTCCATCCTTTTGGTGAGATTCTCTTTTTACAATAGATTTTCATTTCTTGCTGAGAAATAAACTTGAGGGAGGCATCTATTCAGACAAGATAGGAGTAATATCATCAACATGAATGAGCTCTGAATTAGGATTTCCAAAGTTGGTCTGTAAAGGGTTCAATGATGGAATAGGAGAAATAATTGTTGTGGAATGTGCTTGACCTATTGTAGTTGGGGTGCAAGGAAGAGTAGATGGTGTTTAATGAGGAATAACTTGTCCCAGATTCATGAAAGCTTCAAACCGAGTTAATACTTGTGGATCATTCAAACCTGACAATGATGTTTTTATTTCTTGAAATAACCTTTCTGTACTTTTTGGGACTTCTTCAACTTTGTTCTTAGTGGAGCAACTTGGATCTGATCCTGTGGGTTTAACTTCCTGTGAAGAAGGCATGGGTTCTGAATCTCCTTGCAATATCTTCAGTAAATTGTTTTGTCCATGCTCTTGAAATCTAAGGAAACCATCTTGTTGGTTAGGAGGCAGAGTATGGAATCTGATTTGAAATTATTCATAATATCTAACTCCCATGAACATCTCGTCATAAGGAGAATCCTCATGGATGTATTGCTTCATGTTAAATTGAGCTAAATGATTTTCCACTATATTATGTGGATCATGTTTCTTGAATTCAATGTCAACTAATTTAACATCTTTCAGGGTTGCAACCTCGACTTTAGAATGACCAAAATCTAATAATGTGAACATACCAACTTAAATGGGAAAAGTTGTCCAAACCTTTTTCTGAGCTGCTTTAAATTCCTTGTTGATACCTCCTTCTACTGTTTGGTATGCCACTTCTCTACATACTAGCCTGTCAGGTAAAAACCGTGGAAGGGCATGAGGAGGAAAAGAAGAACCAAATACTCTAATGTAGGATAAATTCTCTTCAATAAACCAATCTGCAAGTGTACCTAAGTTCCCCATAATATTTTCTCAAATCTTGGGTGATAGGTGGCCGTAGATAGTTATGTGAATAGGTACCACTACACTGTGACATATTTCATAAAAGAAATATTTGGCATTTTCCTCCCACAATTTGGAGTGGTAGAAATGTATTGGCTCAAAAATGGCCGGGGTCCAACTCTAGTTCATCAGGGGGAATGGGGTCATGAAACAAATGACATCCATAATATATGCTGACATGTAAAAAGGAGCAGGTTTCCCTTTTGATTTTGATGATTGATACTCAACAATTTCCTTGGCCAAATTATCAGATAGGATTTTATCCCAATTGAAGGTATAACCCTCGACTACTTCATTCATTATGGATACCCACTCAATTGATAAATGTGTAGGGTTATTTTTCCCAAACATAGGATAAAGCATCATGGCTATATATAACATATGATCATCTAAGGACATCGTGGAATACATACCATGAGCATCGACTCTGAATTTTTCTGGATGTCCCTACCAGGTCTTGATTATATCATGACCATTTCTACCATATTGAGTGCATTTGCTTCTCTCAAAATCTAGAAGAAATGTTGCATCATAAGTATATTTGGGTGTAGGGGAAATATTATAAAGTGCTTGTAGATTCTTCGGTTGAAAAGAGCCAACATGGGGTCTTTTGGTGGCTGATGACGCTTCTAGTTTGGATGTCAATATGTTCCAAAGCCCAATTTATCATATCATTGTAGGGTATAATTCTGGGTCATGTAGTGATCTTATGCAGTTCTGACTGTGCTACAAATTTAATCTTAGCTAAGAAGGACTCGTCATCTTCCTCGACAAAGTCGTCTGGATGGTTAATAATCTCATGCTCTAAGATATCAAAAACATGCTTCCAAGACTTAATGGTGTCTGTAACTCGTAGAGTTGTGTCTGATAGAACATCTGCATTTGGATTGGAATCATCACATGATGCATCAAGCTTCTTTGCAGATTTTAGTGGCACCATAATCCTCAAGGAAATAGAATTATCCTACCTGTAACAAGAGAAGTCTGTAAGCTCTACACTGAATAAAAAACTACTAATTGCAAATGGTAAAATGATTTTGAAATTCGAAGTGCTTTATTCAAAAATTCTATCGATCTTTGTATAGATGTACTGACGAAGAATTTATTAAAAACTTAATGGAATTTATTACCTGGTGATTCACAATCTTTATTGAAATCATTAACCTTAATCAATCATAAATGTCATTAATACTTCGACAGTTCGATGTTCAAAATCTTGATTATGATAGGGTAGAAATCCCCGAAGTCTAAACTTGTGGAGTGATTAATTAATACTTAATCATGATTAACCTAAGTTATTAAATGTTAACTAAGTGATTAATTAATACTTAATCATGATTAACTTTGGCGCTTTGATACTTCGATGTTTTGTGAACTCATTCTTTATTAAAACTCCTGAAGGTCAATATCCTGGAGTGACATGGCAGAGATGATGTCATTCTTGATGACGTGTCAAGAAAAGAGAGGTGCCACGTGTCACTTGAAAACATGTGAATCATCTGATATAAATGTCAAAAATAAGTGCCACGTGTCAACCCAAGAAAAGATTTTAAAAGACACGTGTCTCATGATGTGTTCGTAAGTGCTTTAGGAATTATCACGAGTGACTATCTTTGGGACTTCGGAGTTTCAGGGTTTTTGTTGTTTAGATTTGTTGGAATACTAGAAGCGCGAAGCTCTAAAGCGACCATTAAATACTTTCTTTTAAAAATCAGGTAGCTTCTAAACTTCGGAGATCATTAGGACCGTTCGATCAAATTAGTGTAACTCATCGACGATAGATATTGTAAGCGCCTTATTCATAAATAACAACCAATGGATTTATTTTAAAATTAAAAGGCAACTCTCTAAGCTTTTTTCTTTTTGAGTAAAATTTTATTTCTAAGAGGAAAAATATAAAGTTTAAAAGCTCAAAATTATATGTGTTCTAACATAGGCTCCATCTAGGGATTGTGGCTCCCTATGAGGCATGAAAGAACAATAGACGAAGTGCCTTTATTGGGTAAATGGAGTCATTATTTATTTTTGGGTAAAAACATTTTCTAGTTTTATTTAAGAATGAATCATACATAGAAAAATGAAATTATCCAAGTCCAAAAAATCTTCAAAACATACTTAATGATTGCTCTCAAGTTAGGCTAATAAAAATTGATTTTATAATTGTTTAAGATAATCAAAGTAATTTTAACTAAAATATCATCTTCAACCGACTTTGTTCGCTTCAAGGTTAAGCATATGTAACATATTTATTTAGGGAATCCCTAGTTGGTTTAGGATGTAAAAAATCATCAGAAAGAGAACTAGATAACATAGTATGATATATAGATATGTATGACAACCTTACATATATCATAGATATTTATTCACTGCCATCGAGCATGTTCAATACCTTGGTGAATTTATCTACTTCTCCCATTGAATTTCTTTTCACCACTTCAATTAACACGTTTTGCATTTCATTGAGATGAGGGCAATTGATATATGAATTTTATTTCATCATCTCTTTTTTGGACAAGATGGGGGAAATCAAATTATGAATTTCCTTTCACCATCTCTTTTTGGACAAGATGGGGGCAATCAGATTATGAATTTCCTTTCACCATCTGTCTTGTATTTTAATATTTTGAAGTGGGGGCAATCAATTTGTATGTAACATACAAGGGATGATTTATGTTTAAAAATCTTTAGACTGAAAATAAGGTCTATTAATAATTTTAAAAATACTCCGAAACTAACTTTCTTCCAATTTTCAATACATCTTCACCTATAGGAGAAAATATTTGGGAATTTATTTTTTTCAGGGATAAACCTTGAGCAAATTTGTCAGTTTAAAATCTGATAGCAAAGCTAAAATTATCAGGATTAGCCTAGACATTCTTTCTCAATTAAAATCAAAGGAACATAAAGATTTTCACCTAATCTTGTTTTGAAAAAATGTTTTTAAGTTTTTAGAGTCGAGTTAAGTTTCTTTATTTCTATGAAGACTAAAAGGAGGAGAAAGGAGAAAACAAATCTGAAATGAATAAAAATTTGGGAATAGGTAAAAATAACCAAATCAAGTATTTGGAGGGTCTGAAACAAAATATCTTAATCCCAGACGATTTTGTGTCTTAAATTTAGATTTATTTTGAGTTCATTTATTTATCATTTTTATTTTCATTTAAGAGATGGCTTTAGAATTTATTAGCATGACACTTCAAGTTATAATTTTATACCTCTCTGATTTTTATGTCAGGTGATAGTATCATCATGAGAAAAACTTTCTTCATGTTTATTTCAAAAGGAATTTTTTAAATTTTATTTGAACTGTAAGAAGAGTAGGGACTCATACCTTATTTTCCTTTTGAATTTTCAGCAAGGCAGATTATTTATCTATCACCTGTTTTTAGGGAAATCAAATGCTCTAAATATGGGTGTCGAGTCTTTAATTAGCCCCATCTCTTTTTCAACAAGATCTATTCTGCAAAAGGAATGAAATACAAAATATTAGATAATCTTGTAGAATAGAGATGATATGTGATACATGTCAGGCATTTGGCTTAGGTTGATGGAGAATTGGTATGGATTGTTGGTTTTCATTGATGTCAACCATTGGAGAGTGTTATTTTAGATTGATGTCAACCCTTAGTGATTGATGTCAACCCTTGGAGAAAGTCCGGTAGAGAATTCTGGTAGCAAAAAGGTTTGGGTAATGGACCCAAGTTTGTTTTATGTATAATTGTATGAATTTTAATATATTTGAAGGTACGAATGTTATAGACGTGTATTACATGTCATTCCATTTCTAGTGGTATGTGGAACATCACATAACTCCTCATGGTTAGAGAGTTATGGCCATGTGAAGTTGGAGAACCTAGGTTTGGGTAATGGACCCAAGTTTGTTTGATAAATAATGGCATGAGTTTTGATATATTTGCAGGTAATAATATTCTATATGGATAGTACATGTCATTCCATTTCTGGTGCTATGTGGAACGTCACATAACTCCTCATGGTTTGAGAGTTATGGCTTTACGAATTGGGAGGACCCTCATATGTTGGCTTGAAGCCCCAAAAGGTCAAAGAAATCAAAGTGTTTGAAAAGAAGAAATTATTTAAAAAATAAAGTGAAGTGACAAAGTCGAAAAGGGTTATTTAAATAATAAAGTGAAGTGACAAAGTCAAAGAGGATTATTTAAATAATAAAGTGAAGTGACAAAGTCAAAGAAGATTATTTAAATAATAAAGTGAAGTGACAAAGTCAAAGAGGATTATTTAAATAATAAAGTGAAGTGACAAAGTCAAGGAGGATTATTTAAATAATAAAGTAAATGGAAAAATTTCTAATTATGGAAAGTGGTTAGAAGTGGGTTAGCCCTAAAATAAGGAAATTGGGTTAGGATGGTTAAAAGGTAACCCCTTGAGGAAGCTACGTGAAAGTATAAATAAGAGGAAAGGCTCTCTCATTTTAATCACACTTGAGCATATTGAATATTTGCAGGTGACTGAGGTAACCAAATGATATCTAAGCTGAATTTCAGAGGGAAGTTGAAGTAAATAAGGCTGAAATTCAAGTGAGGATAAATTCTTTTGATGATGCTTTCTAAGGTATGTTATTTATAGGTCATCTCACCATTTTCCCAATAATTTTTTTTCTAGAGTGAATCAGGCTGTGAAATTGGGAGGCCATTGAGGAAACATATCCAAGTAGTTGTGGTACGAATTTTAGCTTGTGGTTCATTGTATTTTTGGAGTTACACTCTGTGGAAAATAAGGTTTGTGGATAGTTCTAAAACTAGTCTAAAACATGTGTTGGTTAGAGTACAGTCTATAGTATTCTTTGTACAATTTTCAGATCCATACAACAAATATTCCATGTGGGACACACTCTACAAGTTCGCTCTCTAGAACAAGCCATAATTCAACAAGGTTTGTCATTTTTTCTATAACTCCTTTTCTGAGAGGTTCCAAGTAGTGACACCTGGAGGAATTTCATTAAACACACTGAAGAACATTGTGTACTATTTTCAGATCTTTATTCATTATAGGTACATAGTTATGATTATTTCAAGTTAGGGTTGTTGACTAATCCAAAACTAGTCATGTGATACTAAAGTAAAGTTTGATGAAAATGGTAGTCTCTTGTTAAAGTTAAGGAAGGTTTGCAGGTATGTGATCATATACACCAGGTCTATTTTAGAGTTACAGATTGATCTTGGTGATTATTATGAGTTGTTGTGTTATGCTTGGTTGATGCACATCTTTGAGAGTTGTCTTGGTGATTGATCTTGGTGAGTAAATCTGATTTGGTTGATAAGATTGATGAGACAAGTTGTTGTGACAAGTTATTCATACAAGTTATTCATACAAGTTTGGTGCATGGTTGATGCACTTTTTTATGGTACAGGTTGATTACCGGTTGTTTGGTATAGGTTGGTGAATGGTTGATGCATTTGTTTATGGTACATATTGATTACAAGTTGAGGTAGAGGTTGATGCATGGTTCAGGTTATTGGTACATGTTGTTTGGTGTAGGTTGATTGGTACAGGTTTACAACAGTATATCTCACAGTGATAGTGTGACAGTGGTTCCATCATTCAACTTATATGTCAGGGCGGTTGGAGGGGGCAAGGACAGGTGGTTGTAGCCACCTTCCAGTTGTAGTTGGAGAACATAGGGGGTTGTAGCCTCCTTCTGGTTGTAGCTAGAGAATTGGATAGTTGGAGTTTCCCTTAGGTTGTATCCTGAGAAACTAGGGGGTTGGAGCCTCCTTCCAGTTTCATCTAGGAAACAAAGGAAGTTGGTGCTTCCAATGAATGTAATTCTTAAAGACATATAAGAAAAATCATTCAGTGTTTTTTTCCCACTTTGGGTTTCCACGTAAAACACTGGTGTACTGTGCATGTGTGTGATTTTTCATTTGTTCATTGTTTATTTACTCTGCAACTATTGGATGATAATGCTACATTGATATAAAACTTTCAATTTATGGTGAAAAAGGATTATATTTCTCTCTTTACTGATTCACCCCCCCTCTCAATAATCCAACAATTGGTATTAGAGTTGATTCCTTCAGGAAACAATTTAACCACTGGAATGAGATCATGGATTATTCTGAGAATGGAGTACCAATGTTTAATGGTCAGAATGGTTTTAAGTATGAGATGTAGAGCAGAAGGACAAAAGTATTTTTATAGGAACATGGACATTATATTTGGATATTAGTTGTTACAGGATATGATAGTTCAAAAAGGGAAAAGACTGCAACCAAGAAGGAATTGAAGAAGAATAAAAAAATAGCCATGGATTTCATCTGGGAAGGATTACCTAATCCGGTAAGAGAAAAGGTTGGTAAATTTTCATCAACAAAATAAATTTGGGATAAGTTACATGAAATATATTCTTCACCCATCGTAGATTTAGAAAATGCCAAAAAAGATGCAGATACAGAACAAGAAGAAAGATGTTCATCATGTTAGAAAGATTCATAAGAGGAAGAGTATGAAGAAGTAGAAGATGATTACATATCAAAATTGATCAGTGCAATTGGATATCTAAAGAAATAAAGAGAATAAAACAAGTCATCCAATAAAGAATTGATGAAGCAAAAGGAAAGTGTTCAAGGTTCTGAAAAATTTAAGAGCTCAACTAGAAGAGGCCAGAAGAATTGAATAAACTCTAGAATAGGCCAGAAGATCAGCAGGTCATCAAGAATTTAAGATATCAACTAGAAGAGGCCAGAATAATTGAAGAAACTCTAGAATATCAAAAGAAATGTTTAGAAGCCAACATAGCAGCACAAAAGGAAGAAGCGGAAAAGAGAGAAAATATATTGATGGATCATCTCAAGGAAAGAACCAATGACTTAAACCAACTTGAGGAAGAGTTTGGTCAAGAAGAGAGAAGTCTGGAAGAAGAAACAATTACATTGAAAATCCAACTTGAAGAAGCAAAGAGAACAAAAGAGGTCATGAAGTCTCAGATAATGAAGAAAGAAGAAGAGGTTGAGAATATTGAATAAGAAGTTGTCACACTAAGAGT
>JZKD02S1673158.1:353631-373194 GCA_000966675.3 Picea glauca
GACCAGCCCACCATGAGGATTGAGCTCGGATTTGGTGTCAAATCAACTTGGGAGCTGATCCATTAGTGGTTGGGAGGCCGACCAATTTCAATAAATGCGCCGTTTAGCAGGCGCGTGGGTTTTTTGCCCAACAACCGCGCCTTGTGCACATATGCGCTCTTTGTACGTTGCTGTTACGCGCATACATGCGCACACCCAGATGATGTAAAGCACCTTTCAAATTTTTGGTCATTTGTATAGTTTTTTGACCCTTTTGCAATGCTATGGAATTAATCCTGTGCCATGAATGACTCCAGTCCTGATTTGACGATGCAGAGTTCTTGTCACCGTGTGCGGACGAAATTTTAGTGATAACACTCCTTTTCTAAGAGGTTCCAAGTAGTGACACATGGAGGAATTGCATAAAACACACTGAAGAACATTGTGTACTATTTTTCAGATCTTTATTCATTACAGGTACATAGTTATGATTATTTCAAGTTAGGGTTGTTGACTAATCCAAAACTAGTCACGTGAGACTAAAGTAAAGTCTGATGAAAATGCTAGTCTCTTGTTGTTAAAGTTAATGAAGGTTTGTAGGTATGTGATCATATACACCATGTCTATTATAGAGTTACAAATCATATTTGGATGATGAAATTGATGAGATCTTTTGGTTGAGGTACATGTTGGGTACATGGTTGAGACAAGTAGTTGATGAGTTGGCACATACATGACGTGTATAGTTGATGATGTTGGTACATCTTGATGAGTCATAGTTGATGAGTATTTGGTACATACTTGGTACATGGTTGGAGGCATTTGTTATTAGTATTGTTGACACATGGTTTATGAATGATGTAGCATACTTGTATTGGTATATTATTAGAAGCACATATTGATCTTGATCATGATTATGAGTTGTTGTGTTATGCTTGGTTGATGCACATATTTGAGAGTTGTCTTGGTGATTGATCTTGGTGAGTATATCTGATTTGGTTGATAATATTGACGAGACAGGTTGTTGTGATAGGTTGTTTGGACAGGTTGTCATGACATGTTATTCGTACAGGTTTGGTGCATGGTTGATGCACTTGTTTATAGTATAGGTTGATTACAGGTTCTTTGGCACATGTTGGTGAATGGTTGATGCACTTGTTTATGTTACAGGTTGATTATAGGTTGAGGTACAGGTTTATGCATGGTTTATGCATGGTTCAGGTTATTGGTATAGGTTGTTTGGTGCAGGTTGATTGGTATAGGTTTACAGTAGTATATCTCACAGTGATAGTGTGATAGTGGTTCCATCATTCTACTTATACGTCAAGGCAATTGGACGGGGCAAGGACAGGTGGTTGTATTCGGAGAACATAGGGGTTTGTAACCTCCTTCTGGTTGTAGCCAGAGAATTGGGGAGTTGGATCTTCCCTCAGGTTCTAGCCTGAGAAACTAGGGGGTTGCAGCCTCCTTCCAGTTGCAGCTGGAAAAAAAGGAAGTTGGTGCTTCCAATGAATGTAAATCTTAAAGACATATAAGAAAAATCATTTTGTGGTTTTCTCCCGCTTTGGGTTTACACGTAAAACATTGGTGTACTATGTAAGTGTGTGATTTCTCATTTGTTCATTTTTTATTTACTCTGCAACTATTGGATGATAATGCTACATTGATATAACACTTGCATTTTATGGTGAAAAAGGATTATATTTCTCTCTTTACTGATTCACCCCCCCTCTTAGTAATCCAACAATACACACATTTTTTTTATTTTTCGTTTTAATGATGTCAGGAAATCATAAATTTATTGAAAATATTTACCACACATGATCAAATGACTCAAATAATTTACAAAAGAAAAGGAAAATTGAAAATTAAAATTTCCAATGCCAATCCAATTTGATATATACAATGGAAATCTGAAATGTAACTACTGCATGAAATGTTTCAAATAACGCCCATTGATAGGGGCCTCGAGAATCTCTCCATTAATATTTTTCAGCGAAAATGAGTTTTTTCCCTCAACAACTGCAATTTTGAAAGTTCTAAACCAGAGATGATCGAATTTTTCATGTTTCCCTGCATCTTCCTTCCTAGATTCCCATTTAAAAACTAAATTTCCAGGAAGAAACTCCATGTCTTTAACTTTTTTATCAAAAAGGGCTTTCATATTATCTTGGTATTTTTGGATCTTATCATCCACTTCTACTTTGTTCTGCTGAACTTCGATGATTTGATTCATTCTTCTCGTAACATCATTTGGCTCTTCATTTGCATCCTACCAGAGTTTCATTACAGGAAGAGAAATATTAATAGGAAGAATAACATCAGTACCATAGACTAATTGGAAAGGAGACATACCTACAGATTTCTTGGTGCCAATTCGGTTTTCCCATAAGGCGTATTTTAAGTGTATATGCTGAGATTTTTTGTTTTCTGTCAAAATTTGCTTGATTATAGTCATCAAACTCTTGTTAGATGATTCATCCAACCCATTTCCCTGAGGATAATAAGTTGTAGAATAAACTAAAATAATATTGTATTTATGACAGAAATTGATCATCGTCATAGATTTAAAATTCTGAGCATTATCAATAACTATTTTCCTAGGGAAACTAAATCTTGCTAAGATGTTTTCTTCCAAAACTTTTATCTCCATTGAATATGTATAATTCTAAGTTGGAATGGCTTCAACCCATTTCGTAAAATAGTTAGTAGTGGTCAAAATCCATCTATGTTTTTTTTTTTTTGCTATTTTGTCTGTGACCTATGGGACTAGCCTATGGCTTGAGAAACCGTGACTCAGGGAAATATAAGCCGTCAAAATCACCCAAGAATCACACCCAGCCCGAGCCACACCAACCCTTAACATGGTTGGATTTTTTGTCCCCGCAAGTTTCGAACTGGTGACATAACATCACAGAGTGTCGTAACAACACACTCCATCACCGACTGTCCTACACCTCAGGGATTGAATCCATCTATGTTGAGCACTTGATTGTGGATGAATTTCTCCAATCAAGTCTAGGCCCCATTGTTGGAAATGAGATTCATCTTTTACTGGAATTAAAGGTAAGGCGGAAATATTTTTCTTACCAGCAAACAATTGACATGAATTGCAAGCTCTGACCCTTGCATTCACATCGGTAAACAATTCCGACCAATAATATCATGCCCTTAAAATTTTGTAAGTTGTTTCTATCTAGGCATGATGTCCTCAACATACTCCTTCATGAAGTTCATCAATGACACCTTCTATTTCGGATTATATCAGGAAACATAACAGGAAACCCAAAGGGTCTTTCCAATATAACTTGCTATCAATAATTCAATACTTAATTGCATGTAAATTTAAAGTTATTTCTTTTGAAGGAGGCATGTCACTTGGGCATTGAAGAGTAAGGAGATATGTAACAATATCACTTTATCAATATGAGGAGGAATTTTTTTCCTTAATCTGAATGATGGGTGCTTGGTCATCAATTTCTTCTATATCTAGAAGAGAATCATCCGATTCAAAGTTATTGATTCCGAGCGCTCTGAAATTTGATTCGGCTAATAGCCTTTCCAGACCTTGAACTTTCACTAGTTTGGTTGGTTTCACTTCTAAATCAAACTCTTGAATTTTATCCAACCATATACCTCTTCTTCCATCATTGTCTGGCTAAACCAAGATATCTTTAATTGCATTTTTTGGTACATAAGCAATTATTTTGGAGTGCAAGACGTATGTTCGGAAAGCCTTGAGAGCCTTCACCATCGCATAAGCTTGTTTTTCTAGAATATCATATCTTAGCTCTGCATCTCTGAGGCTTTTGCTGAAAAATTCTATTGGTTGTTCGAACCCTTCTTCGTTCTTCTGAAGCAGTATTTCTTCCAGTGTATGTTCAGAAGCAAAGGAGAAGATTAAGAATTATTTTATATAGTCAGTACTTACCAATACTGGGGATTCTCCTATGGATTTCTTAACACTCTCGAAATATTCTTTGGCTTCTTCAATTCATTTTACTTCGCTATCCTTTTTTAGCATATCTATAATTAATTTAATTATTTCAACAGAATTAGGAATAAATCTCCTCAGAAAATTGATTTTTCCTAAAAACGATTGAATCTCTTTTCTATTTCTAGGAATATTAATTAGATCAATAGCTTCAAATAGTTTAGTATCAACCTTAATTCCATCTTTTGAAACTATATGACCTAAGAGTTTACCTTCTTGCATGGCAAAGTGTGATTTTTTGGGATTAATAGACAAACCAAATTTTCTACATTTGTCAAAGTTTGTCTGAGGTGCACCGAATGTTCTGCATCAAAATTGGAAAAAACGGTCAGATCGTCTAGATAAATAACAACAAACTTATCTCTCTCACTGACGAATGTGATGTCCATTTCTCTCTGGAAAGTTTCTCCTTCATTCATTAAACCAAAAGGCATTTTATCATAAATAAAAGTTCCCCATAGAGTAGTAAATGAAATTTTTTCTCTATCATCTTCATGAACAACAATCTGATTGTATCCTGAGAAACCATTGATCATAGAAATTATGTTATCCCCTACCACCTTTTCTAAAACATGGTCCATTTTTGGGAGCAAGTAGTTATCTTTAAGAGAAGACCGATTTAAGTTCCTAAAATTAATGCAGAGTCTTATTTCGTTGTTCTTCTTCCTAATAGGGACCAAATTGGCCACCCATTTAGAGTATCTGAGGGGAACAATGATTTTTGCATCAAGGAGTTTTTTAACCTCCTTTTCTATTACTGGCATAAGAATTGGGTTTATCTGCCTAAGATTTTGCTTAAAAGGCTTAATACCATGTTTTAAGGGAATCTTGTGTTCAATAACAGCAGAAGTATCATAAGTTTTTAAATCATCATAAGATCATGCAAAAACATCTTTATACTATTTAAGTAACTCATCATATTTACTCTTTATTTGTGCCGGAAGATATTTTGATATTTTGACCATTTTGGGATTTTCATTAGTTCCTACATTACAATCTTCAACTTTTTCAGGTTGAGGTCACAAAGTAGACTTTAAAGGTATATCATCCTAGTCAAACTACCTTTCTAGAGGGATCAGACCTCTAGGAATTTGATTTTTTTTAAGTAGGAGCATGCGGTGATTTTCAATTTTATTTTGGAACTTTTATGGGCTCTCCTTCCTGCAAAATCCAGGCCAGATCATTCTGATTTTCTTGATCAATGTGGGTCTCATAAAACTCATCTACCATTTCCAGAAACTGCTTGATTTTTTCATCATCTTCAAACACTTGAAAATGTTGAACATTGTTTGGAATCAAAGGTCTATGCCTCATCTCAATATGATATTTCAGCTTCAAAATAGTAGGTGGTACGAAAGTCGCAACAACGTTGGATAAAAAGTCAACTTGTTGATTTTGCATTCTAGGAATAGAGTGAATATTAAAAGACAAAAATAAATTATCTATTAGATCCCAGGCACAATTTCTATACGATCTCAATCTCGAATGCTTAGCTTGATATTGTTGTTTTATTTTTTTTACAATGAGCTCAACATCACCATAAACTATCAAATGTTCGATTTTTAATTTTCTTGCAACTTCTAATCCTAAAACTAAAGCTTCATACTCACACACTATATTGGTATAATCAACATCCCATTGTAACCTATAAGAGAAAGGAATAGCATACTCATCACTAGGTGCCATAAATAAAACTCCAGCTCCTTCTCCTTCACAAGATGAAGCACCATCAAAGAACATCTTCCACATCCCTTCTCTAACATTCATATTTTTCTTTGAAAATTCTATTTTTTTTATTTTTTTCTTCTATACATTCTTCAAAATCATCATCTATGGATAATATAGAATTTCCTAAGTCTTGATCAACAACATAGTCTGGATAGTTATTAGGGTTTTGAGGGTCACTTACGATATAATCCAGTCTAGTTTCTCTATACAATCGAGTAAATTGTCCACCAAAAATTGGAATTGTAGCATACATCATGTCTAACTGAACCGATCCTCCTAGCTTTGCACCCCAATATCTGGACAGAAGCATGCCATACTTGGCAAGAACATCAGCAAAAACCACATCCATAAGAATACTTTTCATAGGAACCTGAGCAAGATTTAGAACCAAATCTGTAATCATACCCAAACACTTAACCTTTCTAGAATCAAGCAAGTATAAATCTTGATAAGGTCTGGAAATTTCAAGGCCCAATGTTTCCATGATAATATTAGGCATTAGATTATGCAAATCTCTTGAGTCTAACATGAAATTGTGAAGTAAATGATCGTGCATAGTCAGTGTAATATAGAAAGGAGAAACAATATCCTTATTATTTTCAATGTGTGGTCTAAACATGATTGTAGGTTTCTAACCCTGCAAATTGATAACATTGGCTTGACATTCAGCATCAGAAAAATTTATTTCTTTTGCAATTTGCTTTTTATAGATTGGGTTCCTAGCAAGTTCGACCAGAGGCATTGGAATTTTAATTTTATTAATTTCATTCTCTAAATTGAAAGTCACAATTGGTTTTTCAATTTCCCTGATTTGAACTTTGGCTTCTGTATTTTTTGGCTTCTTAGTTTGTATTGCTTTCATTCCAACCAGTTTTTCTCGAGCAACTTGCATTTCTTTGATGGTGTTGCGACTGCCGCTTCATTTTCTTTATTTCGTGATAAAATATTTTTTGGTGGAATATTTGTAGAAGTTTTTTCTACTAGCCTCAAATCATATTTATGTTGAAGCTCGACCATTATTGAATCAATGAATGTAGAGTCTCTCAAATTGTTGATATTGTCATCATCATTAAACAAAGATTCGAGCTCCAAGGATTTCTCATAATCTTTTTTGGTTAGGTGAGGCTCAAGATCATCATTGCTAAGGTTGTTTAGATCTTCATATAATTCATCATAATATTGCACGTCATCTCTCTGTATGAAATTCTCAGTTTTAAAAGGATCTTGAATCTTTTGTTCCTCATTTTTTATTTTCCTTTGTTGTATCTGAGGATTAGGATTTCTCTTGAATTTATTTATAACATATGGATTAGGTTTGGATGCTTTCATTTTCATCCTGAATTTTTTTTTCAATAAATATTTAATAATTTTTTCCATCTCATCCAATTTTTCCTCTGCAGATTTTCCAGATCCAGAGGGCCCTGCATGTTCTTTAAAACACATGAGTTCTATTGTTCCCATATCAACTTTAGTTTTCAACTTCTCATATGTCATCATATTTGATTCAATTTATATAGCATCGTCTTGCATCCCTTCTAAAGTAGTGGATCTTCTTTCTCTCAAAATTAGAGCGAAATCAGAATCACAAGCTCCTGCAAAAGTGACTTTTGCAATTGGTTGGGAAGGTTTAACCTCAGTCGGGATTTTGTAATAAAGATTATTAAATATTTGAATGAACTCTAGGACTGATTCTGATGTCTTCTCTCTCAAGAATCCGAATTTGATTAAGTAATAAAGATGATCATTTTTCTCACCCCATTGCCTTATGAAGGAAGTTTCCAGATCGTTATACGATGGTATAGAACCTAATGGAAGTCCTCTGAACCAATTTATTACATGTCCTTCAAACGTTTGTACCAACAGTCTCATGTAAACATCCCCATTCTCAATACCAATAATGTCAACAAATTGATCGAAAAAAGGATATATGTTTTGTTGTTGTTAAATCCCCTTCTCCCGTGAATTTAGGGAGACTCTTCATGTATTTTTCAGGTAAATCATGTAGGAAAACAAGAAGAACTAAGGGAGCATATCTAGAAATGACCTTGGAAAATATACTAGGGGGTTGAGAGGGTATATTTTCTTGTCCACCAGCCCCTGCACCTTCAACACCTCTAGCACCAACACCTCTAACACCGGCCATTGAAAGTCTAGGAGACATAATTCGAGGACTAAATAGGAGATTATCAACAACTTCAAAACATTGATCTACTGATATTTTTCCTACTTCGAGATGGCGTAAATGAAGTTCAGGAAAATGATCGTGAGAATATGGAAGATCTAGATGAGGGGGAAAAGGGAAACTTGAGCTTGGTTTCTCAGATTTACCAGATGTATAGATAGAAGAAGTAGTAGATGATGAATCTGAGTGTAAAAAATAATCTACAGGGTTTTTGGAAACAAAAACTCTTACTTCGGGAAGAGAAATAATCAGATGTGTACTAATGATAGTAGGGATTGAAATGGATTCTTTGCTAGTAAAAGTATCTATCAATGAAATAGGGATGGTCTGGTCAATCTCAAATTTTATTTCAAGAATAATTACTTCTAGAGTCTCTAGTTTAACTTCAGAATTACTTGTTGATGCTTCTGCAGAATGAACTTGATTAAAATTAACTTGTGTAATTCTAGGTTGATAGACCTTATATGTTGATACAAAAGTTTTTCTGAGATATCCCTTCGGTTTCAATAATTTTTCGAGATCCGAAACTAGCGTAGCCTGCTTTTCCTCTGGGTTTTTCCTGGTATTTTTTCGACTGAATGCCAACTTTTCCTACAATGGAGTCACCAGGTGAAAAAATGAACCTTTTCATGTATTCAATCTTTGTTCACCATCAAAGACAAAAAAATAACTTTGTCATTCTCTGAGGGAAAAATGATTTTGTTTCTGCGTTCCTCGACAACGGCGCCAAAATGATGTTTTTCCTGAGATTGATTCTAAGGCTCAAAGAATAATGTCAGACATCAAAGATTTTAAATGAAATATTTTTATGAGTGCTTTTTCTACCTTCAGTTTTTTGAGAAATGATCTTTAAATGAATTTAATGATAAGATGGTACAGAGGATGTATCTCGTTATCTGAGTCACAATTATAATGTCAAATGGTGTAGAAATGATTTACAAAACTGTTAAAACAAAGTCAGGTATCAATTACAGATAAGTCTCACCTTGTTTGCAGTGGAAGAAAAGTAGAAGATGCACCCTTGAAAGGAGATAAAAATGTAGTAATTCACACAAGTCTTGTTTTACTCACAGTAATAACAAAGGAAAAGTAGTTACTGAATAAACTTCTGATATATTATGATCACAGTAGATGTCATACTAAATTGTAACCATTCACTCTTCAATAACTACAGAAAGAAATTCAGAGAGATTGAAACACAGAGGAAACACATAACTCAAATTGAACGAAACTTAGAATCTATGTCTGCACTTATATTTATATTAAAAAAAAATCTCTTTTACATTCGGAAAGAAGCAACCACGAATAGATCTAAAATCTATCTATTTATAACAAAAATTGTCTCAAATGAAAAAAGTTGGAATTCCCACAATATCTCCCTAAAAATAGAATACAATATGAATGAAATAACAACACACAAATATTGTTGAGTTTTGTTGGCACTTCATATGTCTCTTCATTTGCATGTAGATTCACTCGTTTTCCTTTGTTCTTTAAACTGGGTACACATGTCCATTAAGGCCACCACAATCATTTGGATTATTGTCTTTTCCATTTGATTTTGTTGCCATATGTCCCTTCGAATGCATTCACTGGGATAAATAATTGTAGTTGAAGATATGGGGGTGGTAATTGGGAAGGTAACTCAGTGTTGGCTCGTTATGGGATGGCTAATAGTTATGGGGAAGAGTAGGTGGTGAGGTAGAAAGTATCGAGAGTGTGGAAGAAAAGTAGAAGATGCACCCTTGAAAGGAGATAAAAATGTAGTAATTCACACAGGTCACAGGTCTTGTTTTACTCATAGTAATAACAAAGGAAATGTTGTTACAGAATGAACTTTTGATATTTTATGATCACAGTAGATGTAGTACTAAATTGTAATCATTCACTCTTCAAGAACTACAAAAATAAATTCAGAGAGATGGAAACACAAAGGAAACACATAACTCAAATTGAATGAAACTTAGAATCTATGTTTGCACTTGTATTTATATTCAAAAGAGTTTTCTCTTTTACATTCGGAAAGAAGCAACCACAAATAGAACTAAAATCTATCTATTTATACAAAAATTTTCTCAAATGAAAACCGTTGGACTTCCCACAATATCTCCCTAAAAATAGAATACAATTTGAATGAAATAACAACACACAAATATTGTTGAGTTTTGTTGGTGCTTCATCTGTCTCTTCATTTGCTTGTAGATGCACTCGTTTTCCTTTGTTCTTTAAATTGGGTACACATGTCCATTAAGGACACCACACTCATTTGGATTACTGTCTTTTCCATTTGATTTTGTTGTCATCTGTCCCTTCGAATGCGTTCACTATGATAAAGAATTGCAGTTGAAGATATGGGGGTGGTAATTGGACAGGTAACTCAACGTTGGCTCATTATGGGATGGATAATAATTACAGGGAAGAGTAGGTGGTGAGGTAGACAGTTTTAGGAGCATGGAGGATGTGACAGGATGGAGGGTGAAAGGTACAGTGGGTGGTACCGACGGAGAAAGTGGGTGTTGTGTATGTTCTTTCATTTTCTCCCAGCTACAATCACTTTTATCTGTTCATTGAATTGGGTGCACATGTCCATCAATGCTACCACGAATCTCGAAGGCTCAATATTTTCATTCAATTCAAAGGCAAACATCTTCCTTTATAGCTTATCCTGGATCTTGTTTACTTCTTGGACTGTGATTTGATACTGTAAACTTGGCTTCACCAACAACTCATTGATTTTAAGTAAATCGATCTGGTCCATCTGTTGGATGGTTGACTGGATATTTTCCTTGTTCTTCCTGGAGCTATGTTGGTTCATTTCTATTTCAATCTTCCCCAATTCCTGTGAGATATTATTTCCTTCAAATTCAATCATTTTTTTATTTACAAAAAATAATGCCTCCAAACAAGCCTCCTTTGTTTCTATGGCAAGATTCTTTCTTTGCTCCAGATTTGTTTCCCAGTCTTTCAGGATCATTTCTCCCTTCACTTGTTTGTAATGTCAAAAAGGGGCAAGACCATGGATAATAGTTTTTTTCCTCCATATTATAAATTCCTGAAACTTAGACCAAGCTGCACAAGCCTCTTTTTCCTTGACATAAATACTTTTCAGAGAAAGGTTTATTGCCTAATAGCATTTCTGAATAGCATCTACGTTGTTATAGAGCTCTTGTTGGGCAACTTCCAACTTCTCATTGATTTCTGATGCTTGTTTTTTGAAGGCAGTAATATCTATTGTTATTTTCTTTGTTAGGGCCAATTTGTCCTGTAGTTGTTCAATCAAATTGTCTCACTGAGTGATCAAACCTTTGTTGGTATGTGAAATCTGGTAGAGTAGCTCAAGGTTATCTTGTAACTGCTTCATTTGATGTTGATAACTAGACTTGGTTTATTCAATGTTCTGGTTCATCTTGCTTCTAACAGTCTGTTATGTACTATGTATCTCATTCTGTAATTTCTCTACCAAGAGACATTTATGTTGCAATTGTTCGGTTAAATTGTCCACTGACCATTGATTGGCAGAGGCATAAGCCCCTAGTGAATCTGCATCTTTCTTTGCAAACTTAGGATCATCTTGGTCTTTCCCATCATACACCAAATCTTTGACTTTTAGTGATTACTCCATCCTTTTGGTGAGATTCTCTTTTTACAATAGTTTTTCGTTTCTTGCTGAAAAAGAAACTCGAGGGAGGCATCTCTTCAGAAAATATAGGAGTAAGATCATCAACATGAATGAGATCTAAATTAGGATTTCCAAAGCTGGTTTGTAAAGGGGTCAATGATAGAATAGGAGAAATAATTGTTGTGGAATGTTCCTGACTTGTTGTATTTGGGGTGCCAGTAGGAGTAGCTAGCGTTGAATGAGGAACAACTTGTCCCAGATTCATGAAAGCTTCAAACCGAGCTAATACTTGTGGATCATTCAAACCTGACAGTGATGTTTTTATTTCTCTAAATAACCTTTGTGGACTTTTTGGGACTTCTTCAAATTTTTGCTTAGTGGAGCAACTTGGCTCAGATCCTGTTGGTTTATCTTCTTGTGAAGAAGGCATGGGTTTTGAATCTCCTTGCAATATATTCAATAAATTGTTTTGTCTATGTTTTTTAAAGCTAAGGAAACCAACTTGTTGGTCAGGAGGCAGAGTCTGGAATCTGCGTTGAACTTCTTCATAATATCTAACTCCCCTGAACATCTCGTCATAAGGATAATCCTCATGGATATATCACTTCATGTTAAATTGAGATAAATGATTTTCCACTATCTTATGTGGATCATGTTTCTTGAATTCGATGCCAACTAATTTGACATCTTCCAGGGTTGCAGCCTCAACTTTAGAATGACCAAAATATAATAATGTGAACATACCAACTTGAATGGTAAAAGTTGGCCAAACCTTTTTCTAAGTTTATTTCAATTCCTTGTTGATACCTCCTGCTACTGTTTGGTTTTCCACTTCTCTGCATACCAACTTGTCAGGTAAAAACTATGGAAGGGAATGAGGAGGAACAAAAGAACCAAATACTCTAATGTAGGAGAAATTCTCCTCAATAAACCAGTCTACAAGTGTACCTAAGTTCCCCATAATATTTTCTCAAACCCTTGGTGGCGGGTGGCCATAGATAGTTATGTGAACAAGTATCACTACCCTGTGACAGATTTCGTAAAAGAAATATTTGGAATTTTCCTCCCACAATTTGGAGCGGTAGAAATGTATTGGCTCAAAACTGGTCGGGGTCCAACTCCAGTTCATCAGGGGGAATGGGGTAATGAAACAAATGGAATCCATAATATATGTTGACATGTAAAAAGGAGAAGGTTTCCCTTTTGATTTTGATGATTGATACTCAACAATTTCCTTGGCCAAATTATTAGATAGCATTTTATCCCAATTGAAGGTATAACCCTCAACTACTTAATTCATTATGGCTACCCACTCAACTGAAAAATGCGTAGGGTTATTTTTCCCAAACATATGACAAAGCATCATGGATATATATAACATATGCAAATCTAAGGACATCATGGCATACATACCATGAGCATCGGCTCTGAATTTTTCCGGATATCCCCACCAGGTCTTGATTATATCATGACCATTTCTACTGTATTGAGTGAATTCTCTTCTCTCAAAATCTAGAAGAAATGCTACATTGTAAGTATATCTGGGTGTAGGGGAAATCTTATACATTAATTGTAGTTTCTTTCATCGATAAGAGATTACGGTGGTCTTTTGGTGGATGATGACGCTTCTGGTTTGGATGTCAATATGTTCCAAAGCCCAATTTATCATATCATTGTAGGGTATAATTCTGGGTCATGCAACGATCTTATGTAGTTCTGATTATGCTACAAATTTAAGCTTGGATAAGAAGGACTCGTCGTCTTCCTCGACAGAGTTGTCTGGACAGTTAATAATCTCATGCTCTAAGATATCAAAAACCTACTTCCAAGACTCAATGGTGTCTGTAACTCACGGAGTTGTGTCTGATAGAACATCTGCATTTGGATTGGAATCATCACCCGATACATCAAGTTTCTTTGCAACTTTTCGTGGCACCATATTCCTCAAGGAAATAGAATTATCCTACATGTAACAAGAGAAGTCTGTAATCTCTACACTGAATACAAAACTACTAATTTCAAATGGTAAACTAATTTTGAAATTCAAAGTTCTTTATTCAAAAATTCTATCGATCTTCCTATAGATCAACTGACAAAGAATTTATTAAAAAATTAATGGAATTTATTACCTGGTGATTCATAATCTTTATTGAAATCATTAACCTTAATCAATCATAAATGTCATTAATACTTCGACGGTTCGGCGTTCGGAAGCTTGATTATGACAGGGTAGAAATTACCCAAGTCCGAACTTGCAGAGTGATTAATTAATACTTAATCATGATTAACCTAAGTTATTAAATGTTGTATTAACACTTTAAAACACATTTTACTTTTTGTAATTACTTTGGCTCTTTGATACTTTGGTGTTTTGTGAACTCAGTATTTTTTAAAACTACCGAAGAGCAATCTCCCAGAGTGACGTGGCAGAGAGGACTTCATTCTTGATGACGTTTCAAGAAAAGAAAGGTGTCATGTTTCACTTGAAAACGTGTGAATCATCCGACGTAAATGTCAAAAATAAGTGCCACGTGTCAACACAAGAAAATATTTTAAAAGACATGTGTTCCATGACGTGTTCGTAAGTCCTTTAGGAATTATCACGAGTGACTATCCTCAGGACTTCAGATTTTTAGGGTTTTTTTTGTTTAGATTTGTTGGACTACCCGAAGCGTGAAGCTTCGAAGCGGCCGTTAAAGACTTTCTTTTAAAACTCAGGTAGCTTCTAAACATCGAAGATCATTAGGACCGTTCGATCAAATTAGAGTGACTCATCGACGATAGATATTGTAAGCGCCTTATTGATAAATAACAACCAATGGATTTACTTTAAAATTAAAAGGAAACTCTCAATGTTTTTTTTTTTTTTGGGTAAAATTTTTATTTCTAAGAGGCAAAATCTAAAGTTTAAAAGCTCAAATTATATGTGTTCTAACAAGTGACATGACTTCAATATTGCATCAAAGTGTTTCCATCAATGCCAAAGGGGGATATTTTTGATTGATTGGGTTGGTTTTCATTGATTCCAACCCTTGAAGAAAGTCCGATAGAGAATTTCAGTAGCACAATGGTTTGGGTAATGTTCTGTTGGCAACCATTTTCATTCCTATCTTTTCCTTACAAGCTGCCTACACAAGGGTTTTGAACCCTCAATACTCGTCGCAATTTTTAAAAATAAACGACACCATTATCTTTCTCTTTCGCGTACCTGCTTTTCGTTTTCATTTTCACGACTGCAAGCGTGAAAAACTACAGTTGGGATTCATGTTGATTGCATTAAAATGATCTTTTGGATTGTTATGAACCCATTTGTTTATGTGGTCATAACTCTTTTTACCTCCAACTCACCATTGGTCACACATTTATCAAAACACCAAACCACCACTCACTTTGCATTTGACTATTGTTAATATGGTTTCGACTTATAAGTTCGTTGATGCAATGGTTATTTGATATTTTGGTGTCTTTGACCAAATCGTTGATGCAATGGTTTTATTGAACACATTAATTTTGGGGTCAATTCGTTGGTGCAATGCTCGACGTATTGGTTTCTTTTAAATCATACAAATGCCATTGTTTATTTAACATTCAGATCGATTTTTGGTTATGTATTTCATGGTTTTCAATGGTTATGTGATAATCCATTTGATATGTTGTTTACAATGCCTTTGATATGCATTGTTATGATTTGAATAGGCGTCGTTGATTGTACAACTGACATGATAGTTTTGCATGGTCCCAAATTACTACACCACCCTCACACACATAAGCATTAACGCTTGGTCGTGCATTTCAGGTTGCTTTTGTTTGTTTTGGAAAACCCGTGGGAAAATAGTTCTGTATCTACCCTGTCAAACCCCCTCACCGATTACCCTGTTGATATTGTGCTATTTTATATGGCTCCTGTAGTGCGAATCGAACTCAACGACATAAAAAATTTTCTGTTATTTGATAACGCCCAAGAGGACCTAGAGAGGAATGGTTGGTTGGTTTTTATTGAGAAGTTCGAGGGTTTCAACCTCGCAGTCGCTCAACAATTTTCACTTACATTCGATGGATGCAGGGCCAAAGTTGGGGAAATCCAACTCGAATTGAATGAGGAGTTCCTCAACTCAGCCACTGGTCTTCCATCCGAAGGGAAAAAATGGTTTAAGAATTCGAAGGTTGATGAAGTGCCATGGCAGCTCCTGTTTACCTCAAGGAAAATCAACAGTTGTGACAAAGGTATGCCAGTTACAAATCTTAAGTCTAGGTGGCATGATTTGTTGGCCATTATTAAGCAATTCATTACATGCGAAGGTAGATACGATTTAGTTTTCCTATACCACCTACGACTGCTCATGAGTTTCATAGATTTTCCTTTAAATATGCCTCATTTCCTCCTTTGGAGTTTGTATAAAATGGCTAAACGTTTCAAGAGGGAGAAAGATGACTCCAACCTCTTCCACCACTTTTTAATTAAAATTATTATAGTTCATCATTTGGGGTTGAGTGGCGACTGTTGGGAAGATTTGTTGTTGAGAAATGGCTTTGCCAGTCCTAAAATTGGACAAGTGGACAAAATCGTGGTCACTGAAACCCTTGTCGGGCTTGTCGTGCCCCCTCCTACACTCTTACCCTCTCTTGAACCCTCGACCTACCCGAACCCTACCCAAACCGACACCCTACCTGACTCATGCCTAAAGGATGGCGGTAAGCCTGTTAAGAGGTCTGCAAGGAAAAAGGGTAAGGGTAACAACGATGTCAATTGCAAGGGTAAGAAGGCTGCGCACTGGGTATCAAGGTGTGCTCGCAATAAACCTAAAAAAAACATAGATCAAAAACCAATTTTATTGAGTGAAGATTCAGATTCCGAAATCGAGCGGTTTCTGACCAAGGAGTATCCATACTCACACGACCTTTGTTCAGTCAAGCCTTATGACTACTTATCGAACCTCCCTCCGTGCCTTAGAGATGACCCCAACTTCCCCGGGATCAAACTCGACAGTGGAATTGCTGGTAAATCAAGATATTCCTCACCTGTAACTACACGGCCTGATCAACCCCAGTGCAATGAATGCAATTCGTGGCTCGATCGATATTATTCAGATGTCCCTTTGCTCCAATCCCGAATCAAGTCCTTGGAGGACTGAGTAAATGTGTTAACCAAAGAAAATGACATATCACTAGCTAATGATAAAATGTAGAAGACTACAGTCTCTGTGGTTTTAAAAAATGTAGAGGCGACCACTGCCATTGTTAATTCAAAAGTAGCTTGATCGAATCGAATCCCTAAAACCAAGGTATGGTATTTCAAGAATGATTTCAAAATGATTTTGTTTGCTTTGAATTAGTATAAAGGGTTTGTTTGATAAATTGCATATATTTATGTTATGATTGAATTGATACAATACGATTATGTTTGTAAATAATAACTAGCTACAGAATCGTGAGATTCTGTAGCTAGTCATAAAATTTGAATTTTTGTTGATTTTACAACTAAACACAATCTGAAATCGTGTATTTTTGTGCATTTACAGGTACACACGAATTTCAAAGGAAATTGGATCGATGGTGGCATCTTTGAACATGCTTTTTTTACATAGTTTTGGATTAGGCTGTTAGTCTTAGATAGAAATAGGAATTCGGGAGATTGTTCCCATAATTTTTGCAAACAGTTTTGATAATTTCCACAAGGAATGTTTTCATCCTGTGGCCTTTATATACCTATTATTTTTTGTAAAGAAAACCATCGTTGCTTGGGAGTAGATACTATGGATTGATTATTCAGACTGGAATGAAAGTGGATGTTTGTACGGCTTTAGCTTTCAATATATCATACTTGTATTTCATGTTTTGTTCATTTCAATTTGTAATCAAATTATTGACTACTTCAGATATCAAAATTGTTACAGGTTGATGTGATGCGATTTAAATTGTGTCCATATTTGATGTCTCTCATTTTACATACAACAATTATCCTGTTTTAATTTAATGAACATAAGGTTAATCTTCTTTGTTAAATGAGCAGTTATGTACAAATCTTTGCAGTGGGATTTATCTTAATGTAATTATTTGTAAACTATAAAATTGTTGTTGCTGCATCCTTTACCTGTTCTGTCGTTAGCATTCAAGAGCGTTGTTGCTGCATCCTTTACCTGTTCTATCGTTAGCATTCAAGAGCGTTGTTGCTTCGTGTTTACGTGAAGTATTGGAAAATCCGGTGCGGGTTGGCCTCATCGAACAATGAACGCAGATGCCTATGTACAGGACAAGTAGGAGACAATAATTCCAGGTCAGTTTGCTATTTTATTTTAATAGTTTAATTAATATAAGGATTCACTGTAGTTTAGATATACAGTACAGATTACTATTCTTATTTCTTAGTTAGATAGTTGTTGTGTCATTTCTTTTTCATAAAAGTTATAAAAATCCAAAAATACTAGCTTCGCTGTCATAAGACAATTTGTATATGATTTTGCAGATTTCGATCAAAATTTGCATCTTGTGAATACTGTACATATGATAGAGAGTTAAATATATCAATACACTGTACATTTAATTAGGATTATTATTTCATTAATATTAATTAGCGAACTGTGAATATATATTAGACCTGTATATAGTTTGCAGCAACTGTTTTTCACTTAGATTAGTTTCTTTAGCTTAGTTTTTCTTTCACTTTCCTAGGACTTAGATCGGCTAACAGAGCTACTAAACCCTTCAGAGTGGATTAATCCAAATGTCTTGGGTTATTTAGACAACCCCGGACTGGATTCACTCCCCTAGTTGACGAGCGGTCAATTTCACCCGTCAACAAATGGCGCTAGAAGGAGGGTCGACTGACAAGATGACCCTGTAGGAGGCTTTATTTTAAATGTATTCATTTCCCCCATGGCTCCCCAAATAATTGTGTTGGAACATGCTTTCAACTTCTCATTACCCAATGTTCCCAACGAGACAGTCTCTCGCTTGTCCAAACTCACCTTTGATGGTGGAGGCACTACATCTACTAAAGACCACCTTAACAAGTCTTGGTGCAAATGCATCAAACATGACATCTCAGATTTAAGAGTTTTATGCAGACCGTTCGCTTTTACTTTTAGAGGTCGGATTAAACATTGGTTTGAATCCTTTCCAGCATGTCACATTTTTTATTGGTTGTAGATGAATTTCTAGATGCTTTTGAAATTTATGATTTCGATCAATTATGTGAAGAATTTCATACTTCGCTAATCAACGACGATTCATCTTCGGAGGAATTTTTGACAAGAGTTTATCATATCCTCTGTAAATTTAATCTCGATGACATGTCATTTGCATTAAATCTCTTCTATGATGCTTGCATCCCTTCCATCCAGTCATATTCAAGCACGAATGAAGAACTAATTGCAAATCCTATCACTCAACTGCAAGAATAATTCTCTTCACCAGAAGAGAAGAATCCTTCCGAAAATGTTGAACAAGCTAGGGAGGTAGAATCTATTGACAATGTTCTTATTGACAACTAAATTGGTTTTTCCTTTGAATCATTGTATTTTCAGTCTACGACCAGTATGGAAGAAGATTCGTTTCTGGCTTAAGGTGAATATCCTCATTCTTGTAACTCATGCTCTAATCAACATTTGAAATCAGTCATTGAAGAACACTTACGCAACGAAAATCGTCTTGAATGTTCTAGTACTCCTATGAAACTGATTAGAGAAGAAGATATGCAACTAGAAGAAGAAACCTTAAACCTTCATCCTCAAAATGCACTTTGTTCACAGGAAAGACTAGATGTTTGTCACATAAATTTTGAATTATCTATCACACAAAAGGAAAATCCAGATGATCATATCATGTTGAGGTATTCGTCACCAAAACAGAGTAAGGGTTTTAAAAAAGGTGAAGAGAAATCTCTTGAGAATACCATTGTTAATTCAAGAGATTCTTTTCATGTGCTTATGTCTGATTCCTTTTATTCCTTATATCCTGATCTCTTCCTAGACTCTGTTGGACTTGACACCTTACCTACAACATCCTACTCTTTTCTGCCACAATCATATCTTTTCAATATTCTAAATTTTGGTGAAATTAATT
>JZKD02S1673158.1:389967-413985 GCA_000966675.3 Picea glauca
TTTTTTACATAGTTTTGGATTAGGCTGTTAGTCTTAGATAGAAATAGGAATTTGGGAGATTGTTCCCATAATTTTTGCAAATAGTTTTGATAATTTCCACAAGGAATGTTTTCATCCTGTGGCCTTTATATACCTATTATTTTTTGTAAATAAAATCATCTCTTCTTGGGAGCAGAGACTATGGATTGATTATTCAGACTGGAATGAAAGTGGATGTTTGTACGACTTTAGATTTCAATATATCATACTTTTATTTCATGTTTTGTTCATTTCAATTTGTAATCAAATTATTGACTACTTTAGATATCAAAATTTGTTACAGGTTGATGTGATGCGATTTAAATTGTGTCCATATTTGATGTCTCTCATTTTACATACAACAATTATCCTGTTTTAATTTAATGAACAGAAGGTTAATCTTCTTTGTTAAATGAGCAGTTATGTACAAATCTTTGCAGTGGGATTTATCTTAATGTGATTATTTGTAAACTATAAAATTGTTGTTGTTTCATCCTTTACCTATTCTGTCGTTAGCATTCAAGAGCGTTGTTGCTTCATGTTTACGCGAAGTATTGGAAAATCCGGTGCGGGTTGGCCTCATCGAACAGTGAACGCAGATGCCTATGTACATGACAAGTAGGAGACGATAATTTCAGGTCAGTTTGCTATTTTATTTTAATAGTTTAATTAATATAAGGATTCACTGTAGTTTAGATATACAGTACATATTACTATTCTTATTTCTTAGTTAGATAGTTGTTGTGTCATTTCTTTTTCATAAAAGTTATAAAAATCCAAAAATACTAGCTTCGCTGTCATAAGACAATTCATATATGATTTTGCAGATTTCGATCAAAATTTGCATCTTGTGAATACTGTACATATGATAGAGAGTTAAATATATCAATACACTGTACATTTAATAAGTAGGATTATTATTTCATTAATATTAATTAGCAAACTGTGAATATATATTAGACCTGTATATAGTTTGCAGCAGTTGTTTTTCACTTAGATTAGTTTCTTTAGCTTAGTTTTTCTTTCACTTTCCTAGGACTTAGATCGGCTAACGGAGCCGCTAAACCCTTCAGAGTGGATTAATCCAAACATCTTGGGTTATTTAGACAACCCCGGACCAGATTCACTCCTCCAGTTGACGAGCGGTCAATTTCGCGCATCTGCATGTTCCCAAGTTTGTTTGATGGATAATGGTATGAGTTTTGATATATTTACAACTAAGATTATTCGTACATGTCTTTCCATTTCCGGTGGTATGTGGAATGTCACATAACTCCTCATAGTTAGAGAGTTATGGCCATGTGAACTTGGAGAACCCTCATGAGTCATCTAGAAGCCCCAAAGGTCAAATAGTCAAAGTGGTTTCAAAGAATAAATTATTTAAATAATAAAGTGAAGTAATGAGTGTACTATAAGTCAAAGTGGATACAAAGAAATTATTTAAATAATAAAGTTAATGGAGAAATTACTAAGTGGACAAGTAGTTAGAAGTGGGTTAGCCCTAAAATAAGGAAAGTGGTTTAAGATGGTTAGAAGGTAAATAATAAAGTGAAGTGATGAGTGTACTATAATTCAAAGTGGATACAAAAGAAATTATTTAAATAATAAATTTAATTGATAAATTAATAAGTGGACAAGTTGTTAGAAGTGGGTTAGTCCTAAAGTAAGGAAAGTGGGTTAAGATGGTTAGAAGGTAACCCCTTGAGGAAGCTACATGAAAGTATAAATAAGAGGCAAAGGTCTCTCATATAATCACCTATTGAATATCATTGAATATCTATTTTTTGAAAGGTTATTTGGGCAAGTATTATTGATAAAGAAAAGTGTGGTAGAAATTCACGGCAGAAAAACTGTGGAAAACAAATTGTAGCAGAAAAATTGCGGCAGCAAAACTGTGATAGAAAAAGTGCAGTAAGAAAATTGTGGCAGGAAAAGTGCGATAGAAAAACTGCGGCAGGAAAACAACAGCAGGAAAAGTGTGGAAGAAAAACTGCGGCAAGAAAAGTGCGGCAGAAATACTGCGGTAGAAAAACTGTGGTAGCATAATGCTACAAGAAGAAAAAGGTATGGTTTTCATATGTGTAGTGTTGAACTTATGAATCTAGTTGAGGGTTTTCCTTGTAAATATGTTGGATGCCCTCTTGGAATTTTAGGGCTTGTTGTAGAATGGTTTTGAGGAAGATCTATTGAAGTATATTTCCAGTGCACTTAGTTGATTTATTGGCATATCTTGTGGTGCATTGTGAGAGACACTTGTTAGTGGTATTGGTATATGATTGGATTATGAATGATAGATCCTTGAGGCTACATAAAAATGAGGTTACGACACATGGTTTGATGTAAGGGTTTATGGTATTTGGTTATGGATAGAATGATGTATTTCTAGAGAAATTTTGATGGTTATATTGGTATATGTATTTGGTATATGGTTGAGGTACATTTTGGGTACATGGCTGAGACAAGTAGTTAATGAGTTGGCACATACTTGAGGTGTATAGATGATGATGTTGGTACATCTTGATGAGTCATAATTTATTTGTATTTGATGCATGATTGGTACATATTTGGTGCATGGTTGATGCAATCGTTGATGGTATAGGTTGAGGTACAGGTCGGTGCATGGTTGATGCACTTGTTTATGATACAAGTTTATTATATGTTGTTTGGACAGGTTATTGTGACAAGTTATTTGTACAGGTTTGGTGCATGGTTGATGCATTTGTTTATGGTACAGGTTGAGGTACAGGTTTATGTATGGTACATGTTGGCATAGGTTATTGTTACAGGTTGATTACAGGTTGATTGGTATAGGTTTACAACAGTATATATCATAGTGATAGTGTGACAGTGGTTCCATCATTCTACTTCTACATCAGGGAAGTTGGACGGGGAAAGGACATGTGGTTGTATCCACCTTCCGGTTGTAGTCTAAGAACATAGGGGGTTGTATCCTCGTTTTGGTTGTAGCCAGATAATTGGGGAGTTAGAGCTTCCCTCAGGTTGTAGCCTAAGAAACTGGGGGTTTGTAGCCTCCTTCTGGTTGTAGCCAGAGAATTGGGGAGTTGGATCTTCCTTCAGGTTGTATCCTGAGAAGCTAGGGTGTTGGATCCTCCTTCCAGTTGCAGCTGGAAAACAAAGGAAGTTGGTGCTTCCAATGAATTTAATTCTTAAAGACATATAAGAAAAATAATTATGTGGTTTTCTCCTGCTTTGGGTTTCCACTTAAAACACTGGTGTACTATGTATGTGTGTGATTTCTCATTTGTTCATTGTTTATTTACTATGAAAATATTGGATGATAATGCTACATTGATATAACACTTGAATTTTATGGTGAAAAAGGATTAAATTTCTCTATTACTGATTCAACCCCCCTCTCAGTAATCCAACAACATGTTTACTTGAAAGATAAGTACTCTCTGTGTTTTCTGTTTAATGTGTATTCTATTGTGTATTTAATTATCTCTGAGTTATGTATTTAATGTGCTTGTCTACTGGTTATTTGTTGTGCATGGCACATTGTTTACTTACTTATTTTGTAGCATAGATCTTGTCTTATGCATTTGATTTTCATGCCTCTAACATTAATGATAAGTCCTTTGTTTTTTAGATAAGTTCATAGAATTGAGTCTTGGGGACTGCAGCAAGCCCCGCTTGTTGTTGGTTGGGTGTGTTGCAACCTGTTTAAGTAGCGTAGCCTGGCTTGTGGGTGGTTGGGTATGTTATAGATTGGTATCAGAGCTTCTAGTTGAAACATTAGGCCGGTATGGGCTGGGTCTGTTGGTCAGAGTCTCATGGCTAATATCGTTTATGACCTTGAGATCATGAAGCTCAAGAGAAATGGCATTGTAGAGATCACACGGTAGTCGAAACATCAAATATCTTTTGTAAAGGATCATGTTGTTGTGACCGTTCCTTTTGAATTTGGGAGTGATCACCATCGTGGGATCGAGGGAAATATGGACCGTCGTATCGAAATGCGGGTGAACATGGGTCATCCGGTGGAGGAAAACATGAGGTTGGGTAAGAATTAAGTCCCAGTCGTCAGATCTAGTTGATCAATCATCAACCGTCGATCAAATCCAAGCACCAAAGGTAAGACTTCAGATATCCTTCTCTTTGGCAATCTTGGAAGGAAGGAAAATCTTGAACTGTCGAAGGTCGGAGTCGTGAAGTCTTGTCAATCATCTAATTTAATAGGAGGTGCAAGGGAATATCCATCGTCGATCGTGGTCACCCTGTGTTGACCACTTCAGAAGTTTTCACTCCAGTATTTTTAAACCTTGTTGAATTGCTACAACCTGGAGCCCCGGAGCATCGAAGTCCCATAATTATCGTCGATCATTAGATTGAGGGAAGGAATTTGGGATTGTTTCGGGCCATTGGATCTAGTAGTGATAAAAGCGTAGCGAAGTTCAGGCTTCGGAACTTCACCACTCCGAAAATTACTAAGTATGTTGTAGAGAAAAACCTTGAAGCATCGGAGCCTCGAAGTGTCGAATTCATAAAGTGTAAAGACGAAAGGTCATGCAGACCGTCGGATATGGAGCTATGATTGTGGATCATTCGTATGGATGATGGCGTGGCTTATGCCACATGGTAGGTGTTCCATGTGGGGACAGGTGTCACCCGAATTCGGTACCTTTTTTAGCCCGATCTGTCCATTTTTAAGTGACACATGGAACATGTACCATGAGTCCACATCACCCCAGGTGACGTCATCATGTCATGTCATCTCCAGGATCATGTGACTCTGGGGGTGTCCAAGTTTCTGTCAGTGAAAAGTATCGAAGCCCTAAGTTGCGAAGGCATGTATACTATTGATCTGAGATCCCTTCGGGACATCTCTCGACCATTGGATCAAATAAAGGGAGAATAGGTAAGTACTTCAGAGGATTTTCACTCCAGGGAAGTGGAAGACTCGAGAATGGAAATATCCCAGAGTGTCAAATTTCTGAATTGGTTGAGAGTCGTCAATATCAACACTTGATTAATTCATATTCGTTGATCTCGTTGAAGCCTCCAAATGGGGGCAGGACCATCCATTCGGCAGGAAATTAAATATCGATTGTTCATTTTTTCTAGTGTATTTATTAAGGGCTTCGGTGAAGTGTAACTTTGGGGGGGAAACAAAAGTTGACAGGGGAAAATAGTTGAAGGTCAAAGTCCGGAGGAATTGGTCCTAGTGTTAGTCCCATGCTAAGGTAAAAAGGGCCTAGAAGAAACTACCCCTTATACTTAGTGTTCGTGCAAGATCCTATGTAGAAAAACACAAAACGGGGCACTAAAGGGTGATTAAGCCCATAGTTTCGAGCCATGTTCAGGTGGATCATGGTTTGGAAAAAGCGCCTTTGCAAATCTTGATTTTATGTATTAGCTAAGGGGGATGAAAGTGGTTTTTTTTAGGGAGACCTAACTTTCAACTCTGATATTGAATTGGGGAAAGATTTTAGTCATTGGAACACTGATTCAAAGGAGAACCACCTAGAATCAGTCTATTTTGGATAATTGTTATAAGTAATGTAATTTTCTTCATGAATTAAACAAAAAAGGTACCTGTAAATTTAATTGACAATTTTTGTATGATATGTGTAATTCTAACTCAATGATTGCTTACATATTTTGGTAGGATTAGAGGTATAATCAGATCAATTCCATTTTAGGATCAGATATTAGGGTCATGAAAGCATGACAAAGCTGATAGGTGCTGGATGAGGAAATCAAGAGCTACATAGAAAGTAGTGAAAGGTGGACAAAGAACTCAAGAATAGTGGAATAAAAGTATTAGTCAACAACCACATAATTTGAATAAATTGCAGGTACAACAGAAGAAAGAGTCCTCACATAGGATGTGAAGATAGCATGTTAAAGATGTCATGGATGGGCATAAAAGGAAAGGTATGACTTCTTATCCTTGAAGGAAGAGAGGTGTAGACAGTTGCAAAGCTTAAGTGTGAAAGAGATCCACTCCTAATATCAGAGTTCACATTGGAAGCATGATGCCAATGCAGAGAAATTGAATTCTCTCTCACTTGAAAAGTGTCACTGAGTGAAAATGGACTTCCATTGGGAATGGTATTAAGCTTGAAGGTATGGTTTCTGTTGGCGACAGAAGTCACTCCTGGATTGCGGCAGGAGCAGAGCCCGACGCCCATCAGTTTAATGTCATGATTTGTTTATAAAGGGATGATCAGATGGAAGTAAACTCAGAACAATATCGTCTCAACTCTGAAACTAGGCTAGACATGCATGAGCAAGTGAGGTCTTAGATAAAATTCAAACAATGAGTTGTAATAAGGGTGAACAGGGGGAAGAATTGTATGAGAAGAGTGCGAGGTTCTGTCATAAACATCAGATTCATAACAAACTAGAGAAGAAAGCGTCCAAACACAAGATCCTCTTATATTCAAACACACAAGACCAGGGAATACAATAATGCAACGACAAATCCTTTATCATAACATAAATGTAACAATTCATGCGAATCATTCAATCATGAACTCTCTGGTATGAGACGAAAACATAGATGGAGTAAAGAAACTGTTTGTCATAAAACCATAAATCTCATATACAGATGCACAACCAGGAAACCGGAGTGGTTGCTGAAACTTTACAGTCGAGAGATTTTCTCTACCATCGATGCTTACAAAAATGGAGAAAATGCCTACATATACTCAAAACAAAAACAATAGCAAAACCAAGACGTTGCCTTAAAAAAATTGCGTCTGCATGTCTTCTTACAGTCTGCGCATGAAGACTGGACGATTGTACACCTATGAAAGATGCCATATTAACTGTGCGTGGCTCCAACAAGGGGAGTAGTTGATCCATTAAGTGCCGAGCTAGCGTGTGCAGACTTCCTTCGGCTAGTCGAGAACTCGGGCATGGCTTCTCTGGAAAAATGGGTACACAGGACCCTCTTGAGCAAACCGCTTGCCAGACCCTCCATGCCTTGCAATTAATGGGTGAGGCGAGGTTTCAACCACCCTCTCTCTTCTTCATTCATTCCCAGCAGGTACCGGGATTTAGATCATGCCGAATCGGTGTCTGGAGAACACAATGCCCCCCTTCCGAAACTCAATTCGATGCCTTTGGCCTCCCTTTGAACAGTCCTTTCTACTTTCTCGAATGACCATGGGTCGTGACCCTACACCTAATTTCCGGAGTGCTTTCGGCATTTCGGGGTTCACGAATAGGAAGGAGTAGGTTTTCCTTCTATTAAAATCGTGATGGGCGAAATGTCGGGAGGGTCTAACAGTCACCACGCGTTCCTCCAAGATGAACGACTGAGATTTATTTTCGGTGCTTTGGGACCCGAGTGGCCAAATGATAAACACTAGCGCCCCTCCTCTAGGCTTGTTCCTTTACGACCAGGTGCCAAAACCACGGGCCCGATTCTGGGTGCTATCATCATTTCGGGGTTTCGATAAGTGAAGTGACGAGGAGCGCTTTCCCCTCGAACTCCCGAATGACAACGTGACACAGATGTGCGCCGCACATCCTTTATATGAACGACCCAGATAGTACGTTATTATAAAGTGGGCTGCCCCCATTTGCAGGCTCACTTTATGTGACCTGGCGCTAAGACTGTGAGCTCGGCTTTGAAGATCGCTTATCGACATTTCGGGGTTCAGAGTTTCGAGATGTGAAATGACGAGGGACTTTTACCCCTCGAACTCCTAAATGTCGATGTGACCAGGTCTTGCGCCATGCGTCAATGGATCGGATGACCCAGACTTAGTTTTTAAAATATAGGCGCCTTCTCTTACGCTATATATTGGGTAACTTAGTAGCCCCGAAATCCCGATGACTGTTGATCTGCTTCGTGGATGGATCTCGGCTGCCGACAACAAAACCTTGCCCACTCGCTTGACTCGTAACTGGAAAAGATATCCTTCTGCTGCTGCGCTTGGGTGTTTCCCATTCATCCTGCAGATCGGGGTACCTTAGGCCCAAGACAAGAAATATCGCTAACATTAGGATGCATGGGGGATAGAGTCATCCCTGTGATTCTCTAAGAACTCATTCCGTAGCTTCAGTGCCTTGTTGTTGGGATATGGAGTCAGGCTCAAAACATCCTGCTGCTGAAAATACAAGCCGAAAAATAAAAGCAACAAAATAAAGATACATACTCAAAGGAGCTTATTTATATACAATCCTAAACTAATAAAACACTTTACATGGGGCTAGGTGAAAGCAGATTTCCACCATAGCCATTCAAGCATCTTCCTAGATAGAATCTCCTTCTTTCTATCAATGATCATCAACAGATGGTGTAACTGTGAAAACAGAATGGTTACACTCTTCAACTCCTCCTTACAAGCTAGAGATGAGATGAAATAGGGCGGCTCCAAGGCATAGGGGAAATGCCACTCCATGTACTTGCAGACAGGGTCATAGAATGAGTGGCAAATTCTAGAGAATGGGCGACAGACACCTTCCTCTGCTACACAGTTGCTCACCTATGACTGAATATCTCTGATAAGTACAGGTTGATTGTGGAAAACTGGCGTAGGCTCGCTGATCTCGGGTGGTGGTTTTTCGCTGACTGGCTTTGGACAGGAAATATTCTGCTCCTCTGGTTTGGTCTCCCCCAGGTCCGATTCGTATTCATCATAAATAGGGACCATGGGGTGGTTCTGTTTGCTGAATGGCTCTTCAGTATCTCTATAGTGATCAAAAGTAGGATAATCTTGCTGCTCATCATCACTATAATATATATCAAAAAGGGGTTGTCCTTCATTGATATGATCCTCCTCCAGAACAATGATCCCGTAAAAAAATTCCGTTTTAGGGATAGTGGGACCTACTGGTTCTGGATACTCACACACAATATTTTTCTCTTTAATCCTAGGTAAACATATATCGTCAGAAACCCCTTGGAGAAAAAGAGAGGAAACCGCTTCCACAATAATGTCTTCTTTAAAAATGGGAAGGCCTCCGTCCTCAGAAGCAGGGCTGCTAGGAATATCTGCTTCAACCCGATACTCAGGTGAGCCATATACCATGGACCACATCTGCTTTTCAAACTCATAATCTCCACAAGAGATGTGTTTATATTCATGAAGACCTAAAAGAATAGATGCATCTGATATGATGTCAGATGCTTCCGTTCTGGGGCTAACACAATTAATATCGTCCAACACCTCTATATTTTCACAGCAGATGCTTTCCTCCATAGTAAGGGCTTCATCATGGACCTGGTCTTTAGGGCCAACAGAGGCTTCCTGAAGTGAAGAAAACTCCTCACAACTATTTTCAAACAAATCATCAGCTGGATAGTAGTCTTTACAAAATGAATTGAAAGTTGTATGAAAACCTGTTAAAGAGCGGATGCTTGAAGCGGGAAGAGACCGACACCATTCAAGAGAAGCTCCCTTCAATGAATACTTGAAGAGCTTAATCTGGACATCCTCATGCGTGATATTGTGTTAGTGGATAGCCTGATGGAAGTCCAGTAAATGCTCAGCTGGTTCCTCCCAAGTTGTTGCATGAAATTCAAGGAGGAAATATTCCCATTGGTCTCTATCAGGAAGTGCATTAGGAAAACCAACTATCTGAGAAAAGTCACAGAAAGCAAACCTTTGAGCCATAATTTTCTCCATATCGAACCAGTGGAGTCGCCAATCGATCCTCAAATCATGGATTCACCAGGTGAAATATGCGCAGCTTCAAGTGTGTCTGGTCCTTGTTCACCATCAAAGGCCAGATCTTAACATTGTCGTTACCCCAGGAAGCTTCTCAGGCTAAGAAAGCAACTGCTGAAACCTTCTCAAGAAATCTCCTTAGGGTCAACTTTCAGGTGTGCTAACAGTAGTCACAGCTGAAACAGTGATGTGGAAACAATGGAGTCGCCACAGTGGAGTTTCCAGGTGCATAGTAGCAATCTTTAAGGGCTCTGATGTCTGATGCACCTTCAGAATCAGAGGCTCAATGTCATTCTGCCCAGGGAAAATATTCAACTTCATCCCCGACAACAGTGCCAGAAATGTTGGCAACGAAAGTCACTCCTGGATTGCGACAGGAGCAGAGCCCGACGCCCATCAGTTTAATGTCACGATTTGTTTATAAAGAGATGATTAGATGGAAGTAAACTCAGAACAATATCGTCTCAACTCTGAAACTAGGCCAGGAATGCATGAGCAAGTGAGGTCTTAGATAAACTTCAAACAGTGAGTTGTAATAAGGGTGAGCAGGGGGAAGACTTGTATGAGAAGAGTGTGAGGGTCTATCATAAACATCAGATTCATAACAAACTAGAGAAGAAAGTGTCCAAACACAAGATTCTCTTATATTCAAACACAGAAGACCAGGGAATACAATAATGCAATGACAAATCCTTTATCATAACATAACTGTAATAATTCATGCGAATCATTCGATCATGAACTCTCTGGTATGAGACGAAAACATAGACGGAGTAAAGAAACTGCTTGTCATAAAACCAGAAATCTCAGATACAGATGCACAACCAGGAAACTAGAGCGGTTGTTGAAACTTTATAGTCAGGAGCTTTGCTCTACCATCGATGCTTACAAAATTGGAGAAAATGCCTACATATACTCAAAACAACAACAACAACAAAAACAAGACGTTGCCTTAAAAACATTGCATCTGCATGCCTTCTTACAGTCTGCGCATGCAGACTAGACGATCGTGCGCCTATGACAGACGCCATCTTAACTCCGTGTGGCTCCAGCAAGGGGAGCAGCTGATCCATTAAGTGTCGAGATAGCGTGTGCAGACTTCCTTCGACTAGTCGAAAACTTAGGCATGGCTTCTCTGGAAAAATGGGTACACAGGACCCTCTTGAGCAGACCGCTTTCCAGACCCTTCATTCCTTGCAATTAATGGGTGAGGCAAGGTTTCAACCACCCTCTCTCTTCTTCATTCATTCCCAACAGGTACCGGGATTTAGATCACGCCGAATCGGTGTCTGGAGAACACAGTGCCCCCCTTCTAAAAATCAATTCGGTGCCTTTGGCCTCCCTTTGAACAGTCCTTTCTACTTTCTCGAATGACCAGGGGACGTGACCCTACACCTAATTTCCAGAGTGCTTTCGGTGTTTCAGGGTTCGCGAATAGGAAGGAGCAGGTTTTCCTTCTATTAAAATAGTGATGGGTGAAATGTCGGGAGGGTCTAATGGTCGCCACACGTTCCTCCAAGATGAATGGCTGAGATTGCTTTTCGGCGCTTTGGGACCCGAGTGGCCAAATGATAAACACTAGCGCCCCTCCTCTAGGCTTGTTCTTTTACGACCAGGCGCCAAAACCATGGGCCCGATTCTGGGCGCTATCGACATTTCGAGGTTCGGGGTTTCTAGAAGTGAAGTGACGAGGAGCGCTTGCCCCTCGAACTCCCGAATGTCGACGTGACACGGATGTGCGTCGTGCGTCCTTCAGATGAACGACCCAGATAGTACGTTATTATAAAGGGGGTTGCCCTCATTTGTAGGCTTGCTTGATGTGACCTGGCTCTAATACCGTGAGATCGACTTTGAAGATCGCTTATCGAAATTTCGGGGTTCGGAGTTTCGAGATGTGAAATGACGAGGGACTTTTACCCCTCGAACTCCTGAATGTCGATATGCTGATGTGACCAGGTCTTGCGCCATGCGTCAATGGATCGGACGACCTAGACTTAGTTTTTGAAATATAGGCGCCTTCTCTTACGCTATATATCGGGTAAATTAGCAGCCCCGAAATCCCGATGACCGTTGATCTGCTTCGTGGATGGATCTCGGCTGCCGACAACAAAACCTTGCTCGCTCACTTGACTCATAACCGGAAAAGAGATCCTTCCGCTGCTGTGCTTGGGTGTTTCCCATTCATTCTGCAGACCGGGGTACCTTAGGCCCAAGACAAGAAATATCATTAGCAGTTTCATAGGGAAAGGTTAATGAAGTAACCTAATGGAAAACTAGGAGTGATAGTATTTGATTCAAGAATGTTGTGGTAGTAGAGTGATGGAATGTTTTGCGCTACTTCATTCCAAGGTGTTGGAATGTCTCATAAAAGTAAAGTTGGGAATGACTAACCAAATGGAGCTGTTTCAATTTGAGTATATTGGTTGGATTGTAGAATGGCCAAGGGGGACTTGGTTGGAAAGTATTCATACCATGGAACAATAGTGCAGATGAGAATAATGGGAGCACACAATGCAACAAGTATCTAAAGGAGTTTAAGGACAATTGGCTACAACATAAATAGATAAATAAATAAGTGAATTGAAACAGAAATCCACTAGAGTTCATGAGGCATACAATGAAGTTAAAATGCATATGCATTAGTAGGTACGCTGACAGTAAATGCTTGGCACATATGGATGTGTAATTGCACATGTTTGGATATGCATATAACATGCTTATGAAATTAGAATAGTTTGTTATTATGACATTATGGAAATTGAGTATGACTAATGATGGATTATGTATTCAGGAAAAATGATATAGTAGGGTTAAAGATGTGGATGTTGTTGTTGCTTATTATTTACATCTAGGTGAATACCCATGAGGGTGGTAGGAATGGTGATCAAAATGATGAAGGAGGAAGTATGTGAGCTTCTACAAATACTATTTGACCAAGTATCATAAAGTAGGTTGATAACCACCATTCAGGTATGCATTTGTTGCTTCCATGTTGAAGGGGATTGAGGTAAGTATTCCCTCAGTTAATTTTAAATATTTAAATTGATATGTAATGGCCAAAGGCCTAGATTATATAAATGTTGTTGATGCTAGAATGCATTTAGATAAAATGTTAGTTGCATATTATGTTATGATTGGTTATGGGATCATAACTGGGTTAATTCAGGAGACACACTCCTTCTATAATAATGAATATCCATGGAGCTAGTCGTGTGTGAGACCATAATATGGTTGGATATGGAAGGGATATAGCGCTATGTGAGTGTTCAATGGTATCTATTGTATATCTTATGTTTGGACTGCAACCTCTTTGTCGACACTGAAGAACACTTAAGAATTATATTTTTGGTGTTGTGTTTGGGTTGAAAAGGAAGGTATCCAACTAGTCAGGAATGCAGTAGGAAGTGTGTGGATGATGTGTTGAGGCGTTGGTCAAACCTTCCAACTCATTATGGTGGGATGCATGACATAGTTATGTGTTATTTTGTAGTCAATGCATGGATTTATTGTATAGTTGTGGCCATGAGTATTGGAACATCGATTGTTATTTTATTTAGTAAGTAATTGTTGCATTATGAAAAGTCTATGGTGCTGAAAATACATAATGATGGATAGATGCATTATATTTAATATGAATACTAGTTGAAGGTGATTGTATTATTGTTTGTTACAATTCCAAGATCAGTTTTTGGAACTATTAAAAAGGTTACAAGTGGTATTCCAAGAATTATTGAATGCATTTTGGTGAATGCATGTATATAGTATATAAAATAGAAATGATTATACTAATAGCTGAAATGATGTGAGTATTGCTAACTCATGAAGTTGAAAATAATTCAGGAACTGTTAGATATTACAACAAGAAAGTTGCAGGTTAAATAAACTACATAATGATAAATTATAGAAAATCTTTGTTGAGGGGACAAAGTGAAAAAAATATTTCTGTATAGAAAATATAAAATTGTTGTTTAAGATATATGTGTATGTTATTATGTGCATACTCATTTATATATTTAGAAATATATATGAGTGTATTTTATAGTTGCACACTAATATGATCACTCGTGTCTTGTATAAGATATATATATATATATATATATATATATATATATATATATATATATATATATATAGCTTGTACATGAGATATTGAAAATTTGTTTGGCTGAGGAATGTTGAAATTGCAGGAAGAAAGGGTCTTAGATATGGCAGTGTTGTAAGCCCATAAAGAAGACCAATGCCTATTGCTGCAAGAGACAAATTATTATGAGCATAAGCTCATGTTTGGAAATTTTATTTTTTCTATAGAAAACCTTTTTGGGAATTATAATTTAATAAATTACTAACAAATTGTTTTGGATGAATGTAAATCAAGAAAATTGCAGGTAGGTTGGTCTTGAATATGGCAGGGATGTAAGCCCATAAGGAAGACCAATGTTTACAGTTGCAAAGCCAAACATTATGAGAATAAATCTCGTGCTTGGGAAAAAAAACATTCTTGTATAAAACAGATTAACATTTATGATTGAAAATGATTATAGTGATATCTCATGATGACTGTATACGTATAATAAAAATGAGATGTTGGATATGCAATATGGAAAGTATGGACAGGGATATTGTTGTGACATGAGAACCCTGTGTCCCTAGAAATATTCGTGTGCAAGAATGCCTTGGCTAGGCAAGATGGATCACCTGAGGGACTGTATAGAAAAGAAGGGAATGCCTGAGCCTGGTCCTGGAAGGAAAATGATGGATGTTGAGGATATAGAAAAGTACCAGACTATGAGGAAGAGAAGAAGGTGATTTTGGAGAAACTGAATGACAAAGGCATGGAATGAAGAAAGTCCAATGGACTTGTTGCAACTGGAGTTATGGAAGTCGAAACTATGAAACTTCCTGGACGAGTGCACTGGATCCCTAGAGATAAGTGGAACAACCTGAAGGACTACATGGAAGAGAAAGGGGTTCATTTCTTTGGGTTCTATAGGGATGGGAGGGAAGGAGAGCTTGATGGTTGGAACTGCTGCCAAAAATATAAATTATGAATATCATTATACATGTTTTGGGTCGGAATGCCCATTGATACATGTTTAATTTTAGGCCAAAGTGCCTATGTATATAAGATTGGGTTGGATTTCCTATGTGGATTGAGGCCAGAGGGCCTGGATTTTTAATGTTAATAACATTGGAATGGTGTTGTGCACTGATAAAAGTGAAAAAATAAGGGGAGGGGGATGTAACATCCTGTTTTTAACCCTTATGAACTAGAATGTATTATGTAATTGTGACTTAAGTTGGTGAGCCGGTAAAGTTGAAAAGGGGCCAGAGTGCCTAGGAAATGTAATACTTCATATACATCAATAAAATACATCGTTGGCTACAAGACATACAAGGACAAAAGAGATAAGGCGCTATGATTCCACGAGAGAGGGGGGCTTGAGGGGCTAAGTCTTTTTATTATTATTTTATTGATTTTATGGAGAAAAGGGGTTACATGAGCTTCTTGGGATGGATTACATGTGTCTCTTGTATTCATGTAATTTAAACATCCCTTGGGGGTTGTTTCGGGTCTTCTTCATCTTCTTTCCCTTGTTGTTGTTGTTCTTCTTCTTTTTCCTCACTCATTTTGGCTATTTCATGTTCTCTTGGTCTAAGCATGGATACAAATGGTTGTTTGGGTGGCTCTTGGTTAAGATTTCTCACATCTGCGAATCCTGAGAGTCTCATCATGGAGATTCTTTTCCAGAATCACTAGAGCCATGGAAGGAGATGGACAACCCGAGGGACTGTTTGGCAGAAAAGGGGGTCCATTCTCTTGGTTTGTGCAGGCTGGGTAGGAGAGGGTTGGTGTACTTTGGAGTTTTGTGAGTGTTGGAAGGCGTGTGATGGCTTGAGTGTTGAAAATCATGTTAGTTATGAGCTTGATGGAAGTTCGGATAGAACTGTCCACAATTGAGAATCCTTGGAGCTTCAAGTAGGGATATTTCATGTCCAATAGCATTGGAGCCCTGGAGAGAATTGGGACAGCCTGAGGGACTGCATGGCAAAGAAAGGTGTTCATTTATTGGGGTTGTGTAGGCTGAGGGGGAAAAGAGACATGGAAATTTGTATTTTTTGTGTGGTTGGGAAACCTGAGAGATAGTCAGCCAACTGTTGTGTGTTTAGACTTGGCCTAGGACCCATCCTTGTGGATTCATAGCCCTAGCTTAGGGGTGACCTGTTGTTGAGAGTAAAATAACAACGATGTCTATGGTTGGGAGGAACGTCCTTAGTCTGCAACCAGTTGGTTAATGTTTACTTGAAATATAAGTGCTCTTTGTGTTTTCTATCTAATGTATATTCCGCTGCGTATTTAATTATCTCTGAGATATGTATTTAATGTGTATGTATGTTGGTTATTTTTTATGCATGGCACATTGTTTACTTCCTTATGTTGTAGCATAGATCGTGTCTTATGCATGTGATTTTCATGCCTCTAACATTAATGAGAAGCCTTTTGTTTTCAATATAAGTTTAGAGAACTAAGTCATGGGGACTACAACGTGCCATGCTTGTTGGTGGTTGGGTGTGTTGCAGCCTGTTTAAGTAGTGTAGCTCGGATTGTGGGTGGTTGGGTATGTGTTGGTGCGTAAATATGTTCAATGTATATCTCACACTCATTTAAATGTCAATCCAGGATTCGTAATCGAAAGAGTTGTTACACTATATGTGCCAATAACAAGTAACCTACCCAAGTCTGTCGCATATAGGAAATAATTAATAACATAAAAATCTTGTTTCTAAGATTTCTAAATACTTCAAAGTATTCTCTGAACCTAGAAGAGAAAACTGATAATGAAACTTAAACAAACAGTGAATCAAAGAGATGTTTTCCTAGAGAAACAAGTCTGTTCATTTCAGACGCTTGAATTGAAAAGATGATCTTTAAGAAGATTGTCTCCTGTAGCAATTAAAACAATCAATTCCAACCATTCTCGAAACAAAATCCAACTTCAACCTCATGTAATTCAATCAAACCAACACAAGGGAAGTTCAGTATAACTGAAAGAATTTATTACAGAGCATGAAGATGAAATATAAAGTCTCCTGGTCCCTTGCGATACTAGGTCTACTACAGTCATAAACTCAAGATATCAGTCCCACACTTCAAATTATGAAATAGCTACCTTCAACATATGAGAATGAAATGTCTATTTGATCTAACACTTTCTTATTCACACCAATCCAAAATGATTAACTCAATGCTCAATTTTGAAAATGAAGTAAAGACCAATCACACACACATTGCTGTAAACTATCCACACAAACACACATAACATATACAAGGAGGTTTACCTTAGTTGGGGTGGTGGGCCCTTGTCGAACCAACAAGGAACCTCTTAAGGAAGTAACAAACTAAAAAATTTCACTCACATCCAAGAATTGGCATAAAAGATATTTTGTATTAATTCAACTGGTAAATTGGATCAACAATCTTTTACTTCATACATGACAATGATAAGTATTGTCTGGTTCTTACAGTATACTTTTTTTACATTCGTTATTATGCCCTTTCTATCATCTATACAACATTCCTTATATAAGGTAAGCTGATACTATCAATATCTATGGATAAACATTAAACAATTTGAGAGATTTCACATTTAAGATTTACATCGAATTTTTAGGAATCGACTCCATCCTCATGACATGAAGTGCATGAGCAATGAAGTCTCTTGCAACTGGAAAACTGACTCGGGCGCTTCTATCCAAATTTCTTCTCGAAATATTCACCATTATTATGGTCCAACTGGCGCATTCTGGAAATAGAGGTTCTGGTACCGGATTGCACACAGTCGCGAGTCTAGTACCGGAATAGAGCAGAGCAGGTAGTATCAGAATAACACACGTCTTGGTACCATAATGGATTTGGTACCGTATTAAATTTGTCTTGGGTACCAAAATGGATTTGGTACTGGATTACATAGTGTCTGGTAGTGTCAGATAGACTGCACATAAATCAAATCATTAGGAMTATACAAAATAAAACACTTTCAATCGAATTAGTTTAAGAAAGTTAAACAAACATTCTTTAAATCATCAATTACCTCTTRTGGACATGACATAGCTATTAGGCATGTGTTTTGGGAGGGAGTAGTCCAGTATAGGTTTATAACAGAGGAAAAAAGGCTTAGATATAGGGTAATATAGGGAATTATATATGTCAAAATAGAGACTCAACATTTCCCCCATGCTGAAGATGTTGCATGTCCTCATGCAACGTTATCAAAAATTGATACCCAAAAACTTTCTGCACAATTGGAATCTCCTCTGTCAATCCTCAGATTGCAAGATGTTAACACCGAAAGCTTCACTCTTCAATTCCTTCTTGATCACCCTAGTGTAATGGATCAATTGCAAGACCTTGTTAAGTTTGGTAGAGACCTCTGCATGCCTCTCTTTCAATTCCGCATTCTCTACCTTGATATGCCTGTCCAGTATTTTGTATTCTTCAACTTCTTGCTTCAATCTCTCAATTTTTGTTAATAATGTTTGTTCATTCAGGGACTTGTTTGGGCTTGGTGTGGGTACTTTCTTGGCCACCATCTCTCGATCCTCTTTTTCTTTCCTTGGACTCCTCAGAGCCTTTATTATCATTTTTCATCTTCTTGTGGACTTGCATAGACTCGGTGTGAGTGCTTCCTAAGTTACCACCTCTCGAGCTTCTTTTCCTTTCCTCAAATCCATTAAAGTCTCTATCACCAACCCTTCCGTCTCACTTATTGTTACCAGTCCTTCTGTTTCTCTTATGGTAGCTCCCCAGCCACTCCCTTTTTCTGTAGAACTTGGAATATCCATGGATTCTCTTTGAGGAGAAGGTATGTTTGGAGTTGTCGCCTGTTTGGACATACTTCTGGTGGTCCTGTGTATGGGCAGAGAGGCTTTCTTAGACTTGAAAACAAGGGTAGGAGTTTCTTCAAACAATTTCCTTTTCTTAGATTTACTGACAGGGGTAGGCCTAGACACCTGTTCCTCTTGTGTTGACTTGAGTTTTATCTTGCGGGCTTGAATTGTAAATTTTGGGGTTTTCTTCTGTTGGAAAACCCGTATTCCTATCCTAGAAGATTGAGGTGTGGGCTCTAGAACTTGTTCCTCCTTCCCTTCTAGTTTATTTTTATTTTTACTTGTCACCTTAGCGGTCTCCTTCAGTTCACCAACTGATTTTTGGGAAGGCCGAGTAACTTCAGAAATACTTTTAAATTCTTTAGAGGATTTCAGAGGGGGTTTTACAGTTGGCTCTAGTAAAATCTCCTATTGATCTGTCTCCTCCTTTTGTTTCTTATTCTGTGATCGTTGGTCTTTAGGGCGCAGGACCGAGCTAGATGCTTTAGCTTGTGCAAATTTTTTCTTTCTTTGTAAATGCAAGTCATGGGTCTTCTCTATTTGAATAGCTAGTTTTGATGACATTTCCACAATTGTTTTAGGAACGCTATCCGATTGACCACCTGGTTCTGAGCCTTCTTTTCATCTTTTACTCCTTTGAAGGGAGGTAGGACTTACTCTCTGGAATTGAGTGGTTGTCTTCTTTCTTGATATAATAGGTTCCCCTATGACAGAATTTTCTGTCACTGATTTCTCAATGGGCTGAGATGAGCTGGGCATAGCAGTGTCTTCTTTACCTCCCGATGTCATTTTTCTGTCTTTCTTTTCTTTTCTGCTTGAGCCTTCACTGTGTGTCCCTGCCTCCTTTGTCTCGACCGATTTGGATTTTTCTTGAGCGAAACTCTATTAGAGTAACTTCTTCGAACTACCCCCTTGTGTTTTTAAAGCATGAACAACCAAAAGTTTGATTAAACTGTGATGATGAAGGCTAGTCTCAGGTTTCTTGGAAATTGACCTCACCCCTCTTGCCATTTTCTTTAAACTCATCCATAAAAGTGGGGAAAATTAATCTGTGGTTCTCCCTCGAAATGTGATAAAAGATTTAAATGATAAATGAAGGTCACGGCATACCTTCCCTCGCAGGTGAGGAATTTCTTCAAACTTATAAGCATCGTCCAATATTCCTCTTTGATGTAGCTTCGAGGGATTCCCTTGGTCCAATCGGGGTCGTGATGTTCTAGCTTGAGCAATTTTTGACAGAGCTTTTTGTCAATGATCACTCTCTTGAAGTATTTTTCTCCAGCCATCGGGAGACCCATAGCTTCTACTATAGTGGCCTTTGTAATTGTTAACTTCACATCCCTAAGATGCACTTTTTCTCCATCATATGTCTATGCAAAGACGAGAGAAATTCCCTCATGATGACCTTTAAATTTCTCCAAGAATGGCACCCACCCTGCCTATTCATATTTTTTCTTACAAGCCTGATATTCTAATGTTTCTCTATATATTTGAAATATGGGCTCATGCCTGTCAACCCCCATGCTAGCTTAAACAATTCTCTCGGTTGGATAAAGAACAGACAGAGGGTTGAGGATTGAGTACCGGATGATAGAGTATCGGTTGGGAAAAATATGCAAGGGATACGAAGGCATAGGGTGTCTGTAGACAGTGTGACAACAACGGTAAATAACGCTTATCTGGATGGCAGATCCATCCAGAAGAGTGTTTATGAATGGAAGTGTAGATTACAACAGTCACGTCGATACTTATGATGATATGGTGAGGTAGGTCAGATCTACTAACGATTTCTAGATTCATGGGAAGCTTGGTGTCAGACAATATTCACGGAAGGATGTGGTCGTTATGATCGGGACTCATGTATATGAAATCAACTTTGATCATTACTCGATATGTTGTGATTCGTGGTTTTTGTCATCTCATATAGTACGACAATGAGTCATGGGTTTTATTTACCGGATAGACAGAGGGAGTATGAGTTTGATCTGGTAAAAGACATCATGAATTTGAACTCTTGATATTTTGTAGGACACTTCCTCCTCACGGAAGTGAGGTCTAAGATTTCTACAGAGATTCATGACAAAATAGAGGTACGTCATGATCCAAAAGAAATCAGATGTTCTAAATGCATATTTAGTCTAATTCCTTTAAATAACACGAAAAAAAGTGTCGAATATGTATGTCCTGGCACTAATAATTGGACAACGACTTGGAAACATGATGAGAGTTACCCATCATATTCTTACCAGTACCGGATCATCTAAGTACCGGATCGCCTGGGCACTGAGTTGAAATTGGTATGGGATCATCTAAGTACCAGATCACTTGTGTGTAAAATTTGTAGTTGGTACGGGATCACCTGAGTACCAGATTACCCGAGTGTCGGATCACCTGTGTGTAAAATTGGTAATTAGTACTCGAATAACGCAGGGTCCCTTCTTTTATATTGGATAGGATCCGGTACTAGATAGGAAAAATGATATGATTTGGTATAGGGGTGGCCCTTCATACATAGAGGTGATCATTGATGCAAGATAAGCACAAAAATGAACATTTTTCTAGTGCTTAAAAATCTTGACACTGATTTTGGTGACATTGATTTATAGGAATAGTTGGTGTTCTGTGGTCAAATTCGTCTGAAAAACCATGTAGTTGCCAAATTTTATAGAGGAATAATGCAGGAAAGATTTGTAACAAGAGGGTACTCTATAATGACCAGTGACTGAGATGACATAACTCCTCTTCTTCTGAAACCAAGGTGACCACACTTTTGTTGGCATTTCCTCTTTTATTACAATACAATAATAATCCTAAGTACTACTTTTTTGTGGATTTTTATCGATCCCAGATTAGTTAATGCTCGCCGGTATTTTCAATTTTACAAAGTCTGGAAAACTTAAAAGAAACTCTCTATACTGTCCCGTGGATTTTTATCGAGCCCGGGCCAGTTCCTGCTCGCCGGTATTTTCAATTTTAAGGAGTCTGAAAAACTTAAAGAAGACTCTTTATACTGTCCCGTGGATTTTTATCGAGCCCGGGCCAGTTCCTGCTCGTCGGTATTTTCAATTTTAAAGAGTTTGAAAAACTTAAAGAAGACTCTCTCTGGTAGTTGTCCTCCTTATTTTTTTATCTACATGGGAAAACCACCAAAAAAAAAAAAATTTTTTTGCCTTTGTTAGTTACACCAAAAATAAAGAAAAACTTCATCTCATGACACACCTATGTACAAAAAATGAATTTATACAATTTGAACTTACTATGGTAGGTCAGCAAGACGAGAAACCCTCTTGCTTACCAGTTGCATTTCGGAAGTCTAAAGAACATTTTTGACAAAATCCTCCTTTGACAGAGGTTTGTGATAAACCTTCAGTCGATGTCCATTTACAACAAGGGAAGTCTGATTTTCATCAATAGTCTTTATCCTTACTGCACCATTTTCATAGACTGTATCAACCTCATAGGGCCCCATCCATCTGGTAGACAGTTTGCCTTTAATTTTTTTGAATCTACTATCATATAGGAGGGCCTAATCACCTGGCTAGGTCCTACAAAATCTAAGGCCCATTTTCCAAAGGGTTCGATTACTACTTGGGCTTGGAGTGGCATTTCGTCGACTGCTGTAGGTTTTCCCATTATTTGGCAATCATCGCAGCTGGCCACGTATTTCTTTGCATCTTTGAAAATGGTCGACCAATAATAGCCAAATTGTAGGATTTTGTAAGTTGTCCTTTTGTCAGCAAAGTGGCCTCCACATGGGCCATCATTGCAATCTCTAAAGATATCCTGCATTTCATCTTCTCGGAAACATCTTCTGATTACCAAATCAGGTCCCATTTGGTATAGGGTATCCTCATGCCACATATAATTGGCACTTAGTTGAATGATTCTCTATTTTTCTTTGGATGCCATACCTTGAGGTAGCTTTCCGATTACCAAATAGTTGGCTATGTCTGCATACCAAGGGGTGAAAGTAGAAATGGAAAATAAATTATCATCCAGAAAATCATCATCTACTGGATTGCTGTCACCTGTATGGATAATCCTAGACAAGAAATCAACAACCAAGTGATCTAAAAATGAAGAAGACTTGAAAATCTTGAAATTATTGCAATTAAATGTTATGTGTTAAAAGCAAATGGATCAACTTTGCAACACATAAATTTAAGGATTACTCATGCAAAATACACATAGACAACAACATAATCAATGAACATAAGCACATAAAACACATCAATTGATAAAGGAGTTCACCCCTCTCTTGGGCTACATCTCCTGGTCCAGCTTCCAATGGATCATTATTATTAATTGCTCAAAGTTCTCAAAAACATGCCTTACAATGCTCAAACTGGCCAACCGACTACTCCAATGGCTTCAGAGCATCCAAAAACCCCTAGCTAGGCTTTTTCGGCACCTCAATCGGTCGAAAAACGAAGAAGTTAGGCCTCCTGGAAGTCCCCCCTTCAAGCTTGTTGTCTCTACATCTACAAAACACACCCTTGTGAAATGAACCTGGCACACACGCAATATATAGCGTAAAAACCCAGCATTGGGTGCAACCGCACCAACGGTGCAAACTATAGGACGATTATGGGTGCACCAGCCCCTAACTGCCTAGCACTTGGGCACGTGGAGGTCATATGACCTTACGCATTGGAAAAAAGGGCTAAACTGTTAACCGTTTTGAAACCACCCGCGCACCTTTCCGTGTAGCCAAGGGTCATATAACACATACAATAGAACCATGGCTTATACATAAACTCCATGCCATTACACAGAGGTCGGGGCTGGATCCGTTACAACACAACTCCCACGCGACAAATACATATATGGTCACATGTAATAACGATATGACCTCGGGTCGGGGCTAAGCCCCGACCCAACCCCCCGTCGTTTATTACATAGTTTAAATTCAAATAAATATGAATTCGTTTATATATCAAGTCACAACCAATGGTCCATTGGTCAGACGGTCTTTGCGAAGGCGCTCAAGCGGTGGGGAGGTCCGGGGGTCGAACCCCACGGACTCCAATATATTTTGACAAACAACCAATAACTAATACCGGGGTGCCACGTGGCAGCCCATGATTGGGCCACGTGCCACCCAATCATTTGACCAAACAATGCCATGTGTCACCTCCCAATTCGACCAAATGTCAGCCAATAAATGATTTCCATGTCACCTCTGCCATGTCAGCGTACGGTCGTACGACCCTGCCACGTCAGCCTATACAGACTGTATAGTCAACGTCCTTTTTTTTTCATTGTTTGACTTTATGGACAGATTGCAATATCTCTCGCTCCCGACGTCCGTTTGAGACGAAACAAGTTTCATTGGGTTCGCAATGACGAGGGCTACGCTCTCGTCCATTTTGAAGCGATTCCAAGCACTTTGAATTTTTGAGCAAAATTTGATCCCCTGATCACACCTCCCCATTGGGAAGCTTTTGGACCTCCAAAAGACTATTTT
>JZKD02S1673158.1:435804-469129 GCA_000966675.3 Picea glauca
TATATAAGTCCTTGCATAACAGGTTTCCCTTATTGCAAGAATTTATAATCATAAAATTGTTATGATTTTCTTTTATGTCTTGTTTGTCCTGTAAAACACTTCAAGGAGCAGCACAGCCTATCGTTTACGAGAAGCTATTGAACCAATTCGGTGCGAGTTTCCTCCTCCGACCAGCTTAGAAGTTATCATACACAGGGCGGACTTGGAGCGTTTCCAGGTCAATTAGTCTGTTGTTTACTATTTTCATTAAGTAGTTTAATTCAATCAGATTTATATTAGATTGTTTAATTTCAGTAAAGATATTAGATTGTTTAATTTCATTAAATATATTAGATTGTTTAATTTCAGTAATATTTATTCCTTTTTCATAAAATATAAAAAATCAAAAAGAAGATTCTTGGTTGTCTTAGGGCAGAAAATACATGAGTTTTGTAGGTTTTAATTAAATCTGTTGATTGTTTATAGTGTACATTTGTGAATAAGTAACATTGCAACTGATAATTAGATAGTTGATTTGAGTTATTACAATAGTAATTAGTGGATTGTATGTAATAGTTAGAATAGTTATATTTAGTTTTAGTTTAATTTCAGTTTGTTTGATTAGTTTTATTTAGTTTAGTTTGTCTAGATTACTTAGCTCAGATCAATTCTCTCTTTGGTTTTCGTAGGAGACCTTAAATGCGGCCAACAGAGCCGTTAAACTCATCAGGGTGGTCCATTCCAAATGGCTTGGGTTATTTAGACAACCTCGGACCGGTTCCACTCTCCCAGTTGACGGATGATCAATTTCGCCCGTCAACAAATGGCGCTAGAAGGAGGGGCTAAACTTAATTAATGGCACGAGGCGGTCGTAAGAATCCTCCTCCACCTAATAGCACCCCTATAGTGACTAGAATCCATTCATAAGATAATATTCCCCCTAAAACAACAACTACTTCAACCGAAGATCCACAGATCACAGTTGAGCCAGCAACCCCTAATCCTACAAGTGGTGATTTCCAAGAGATCGTTCGTCAATCTCTTATCAGAACACATAGTGCCTTAGCTAGTCTTAGGTGACCAAACCGCCCTTGGGGTCAACCTTTAGACTTCTCTGATATCAGAGAACAGTTAGGTGAGATAGACCTCACTGTGAATCCTACAGATCCAAACACAAATCCTACTGAAGGAGGATCTGGGATACCTCCTTCACCACCTCCCTCATCTCCTTCCTCTTCTGGGGGAGATTCCTCTTCTGACGAAGGCAAACCACCTTCTCATCCTTCCACACCCAATTCCCCAATGGAAAATCAGAACAACCCTGCTAGACCCTGGTTGGACCAGGATGTTGTAGCTGTACCTGGAGCCCAACACCCTTTACCTATGAACCTAGAAAAATGGCTTCCTAAGTTTGATCCTGATTCAAAACAAATAGCCGAAGATCATATCAAAAAATTTATGTTAGCCATCAGACTTTGTAATGTTGAACATGAATATGTTGTATGTAGGTTGTTCTCTTACACCTTTGAGGGTAATGCGTCCACTTGGTACTTTGCCCAACAGCCCCACACCATAGTGTCTTGGGAAAAATTTGAGTCATGCTTTTCGAAAAAATTCGGAGATGGCAAACCTCCAGAAGTCTTAGTCATGGATCTTTCAAGTTTAAAAATGAACTCAAAAGAAAAAGTTAAAGATTTTAACCAAAGATTTTTGACACTTAAGAATCGAATCCCTGCAGACTCTATGCCTGGTGAGAGTCTTGTAATATCTTACTACACTAAATCTCTACATCAAAGTATATCTATTTGGGTGAAAAGATCTAAAAAGGCCACGTTGTTAGAAGCCTTTGAAGAGGCTACTCAGATTGAAAAAGATATACTCAGTCTAAAGGACTCTTCTAGCAACGAAGCCGAGACTATTTCTTCTTCCAAAAAGAAGATTGAAATTCTCACCAGACCTACACAAAACAAAACACAACCTGAAAACTCTGATTTGGAAAATTTAACCAAAGTTGTACAAAAGTTGTCTAATCAAGTTATAGATTTAAAAAGGTCGACTGAAGAAGCCTCTTCGAGTAAAGGACCCTACAAACCTCCTTTCTGAAATCCTTTTCCCTTCAACCAGCCTAATCCAAACCCTGAAGGCTTGAACTTAGAAAGTTTGCAATGCGCACTCCAGGCAATTCTAGGAGCCCAAGATGACCCCAAGATGACTTGATACCTCCTGAAATCCCTCAAGAGGAAGTTGAGCAGGAAGTAACTCAAGAAGAAGAGTCTTCTCCAAATATCTATGGACATTTCTCGGATAATATCTTTCAAGCCAATTTCGAGACTGTTCACCCTTACAATACTAGGAGTAAGACAACAAATAAACCTCCTGTCGAGAACACTACAAATTTACCTCCAAAGCCATCTAAATCAGTAGAAACAAAACAAAGTAATGCTGGCCCTAAATTAGATTATGATGTTGTTGAAGATCTTAAAAAATTAAGGGCTAACATTTCTATTTATGAGTTGTTGAAATTTCCATTTTTGTTACAGAAGATGTTGTAAAATATTTTAGACAATGGCAAGAATGGTAATTCAAATGGTAATAAGGTTGTGCAAAGAAAGGTCCCGCAGAAGACTTCCACAAAAAATAATCTTGATCCTCAAGATAAAGGAAGCCTTCCTGTAACTCCTGTAAATAATGTAAATAATGTAGATAAAATAGCATTAGAAAACGCGAGTAAGAAACCACAAGTTACAACTCTAAATACTCGCAAGAATGTACCGCCTTTTCTTTTAACTTTTGAAATCTTCAACAGAAATGTGCATAATTGCATGGTTGACTCGGGAGCATCATCAAATGTGATGCCTTGGTCAGTCTGCCAAAAGATTAACACCAAAGTAGAACCATCTTCTTTGAAAATCATACAACTTGATCGAACAGATGTTAAAGTTATAGGAGAACTGAAAAATGTATTAATTAGATTATCGTCTAACCCAAAGGTTCATCAGGTTATTGATATAATTGTGGTGGATATTCCAGAAGTGAATGGTATGTTTTTGAGCAGGGACTGGTCGGAGCAATTACATGGTTACTTCGCAACGGATTGGTCTCACTTATGGCTTCCAGAAAACGGTAAGCCCAACAATATCAGGGTGAATCATGAGCGTTACCTCAAGTTCACAGTAACAGACTTGAATGACCCAAATGAACCATATACACCTCCGATGGATTCACCTGAAGTCCAAGGAATGGACACCTTCTTCGAAAATTTCACGGCTGAAGTTTCACCTATCAACAATCCGCAACAACAACCCGAGATCATAGCATGTACGCAACCAACAACTTCTATCCAACAATCCTATGAGCCCGATGGAAATCAAATTTGGTCTTTATTTTTCGACGGTTCCAAGTGTAAAGAAGGAGCTGGTGCATGCTGCATCATTATCAATCCGGTAGGTAACAAAACATTATTGGCTTGTAGATTAGAATTTGAATGTACTAATAATATTGTAGAACATGAGGCTTTATTGCAAGGTCTCAGAAAAGCCTTGGACATGCACATTCAAAATCTAATTGTATTCAGCGACTCTGAGATAGTGGTCAGGCAGGTGAGAAATTCTATACATTGTCTCTCCCCGCATCTCAAATGTTACCAGTCTGAGGTATGGAGTTTAATGAACAATTTTTCTGCTTTTAATATAAATTCCATTCCTAGATCAAATAACGCTGAAGCAGATCTACTCGCTAATGTTGCTTCTAAACTTCTTCCTGCAGAAGGATTATCTCCGAACGCATTCTCTGTCGAGCTATTGTTTCGACCATCTGTTCCTGACAATATCATGAACTGGAGAGTATTTGATGATGATCAACAAATCATTAACTTTCTGCACATGGAATAAACCTTTCAAGGTGTTGTGATAGATGAACAAACACACGACGCCAATTTGCACGACTTTACGGTAATACCTAATCCGAAATCTCCTGAAGCTCTATCGGACATGGTAAATCTCATACCCAAATCTGTTGTTAGACTAGAAAAATTCTATGATTTTGAAGATACATTTAAAAAGACGGTCAATTGTAAAACCAACAGTTCCTCATTGTCTTATGAAAAAATCAATTTAGGAACTAGTGAAAATCCTCAGTGTATCAACTTAGGCTTGGGATGTTCTAGACAAGAAAAAGTTGCTTTTGTTAAATTGTTTAAAGAATTCAAGGATGTCTTTGCTTGGACTTACGATGATCTTAAAACATTCGATCCTAATATTATACAGCATGTCATCCCGATGAAGCCCCAAACCTTACCCTTCCAATAGAAACTGAGGAAAATGCATCCTAAACTAGAACTGATCGTACAAAAGGAATTGAATAAACTCCTAAGTGCTAAAATAATTTTTCCTGTTAGACACACTCAATGGGTATCCAACCTTGTCCCAGTCCAGAAGAAAAATGGGGAAATTCGACTTTGTGTCGATTTTCGAAACCTCAATAAAGCATCTGATAAAGATAATTATCCTATCCCTCCTATGGAACAGATTCTTCAACAAGTATCTGGTTCCGAGAGGATATATTTACTAGATGGTTTCTTTGGATACAACCAAGTCTTGATGTCTCCGTCAAACCAATTAAAAACTACCTTCTGTACCCCGTGGGGCACTTATGCTTATCGCAAAATGCCTTTTGGATTGATTAATGTCGGTGCTACCTTTCAGAGAGCAATGGATATTGCTTTCAGAGGCTTAATCAATCACTCTATAGTAGTCTACTTAGATGATGTGACTGTTTATTCTAAAAACAAAGATGATCATCTAGCTCACTTACGATCCGTTCTGCTACGATGTCATAAATACAACATCTCCTTGAATCCCAAGAAGTCCATATTTGCAGTAGAACAAGGTAAATTACTAGGATTGATTGTGTCTAGTGATGGAATGATTATCGACCCCGAGAGGACCCAAGTCATCGCTAAACTCCCCCCACCTACCTCCAAAAAATCCATGTAGTATTTCCTAGGCCAGATTAATTTCGTGAGAAGATTTGTCCCCAGTTTCTCCGAAATGGTCAGGCCTCTCTAGAACCTGATTAAGAAAGACACCCAATATCACTGGGGACCCACTGAAAACCAATATTTTAACGATATAAAGAAGGCCATAATAGATGCTCTGTCTCTCATGAGCCCTGATTTCTCTCAAGACTTTACACTCTATACTTTTGCCTCTGATCGTTCCTATGCCGCGGTCCTAACTCAGAAGAATTCCAAAAACAACGAAGTACCCATCGCCTTTATGAGCTCTGCTTTCAAAGGTGTTGAATTTAACTACCCAGCGATTGATCGGCAAGCCTATGTTGTCTTCAAGGAAGTTAATCATTTCCGGTCATATCTTTTGAAGTCAAGGACGAAGGTCATTGTCCCCTACCCTGCCATTAGGAACTTGTTAGTGCAAAAGGAGTTAGGAGAGAAAAGAGCCAACTGGGTCACATCCTTACAGGATTATGACTTAGAGATCACCCCAGCACAGATTGTGAGAGGCCAAGGATTGTGTAATCTGGTTGCTGATACAGAAACCAAACAACAAGAAGACAATGATACGTCAGACCTAGAACAATGCGATCAGAATTTGATTTGTTGCGCTCAAAACCTTGTAAGTCCTTGGTACGACGATATTCGATTTTGTCTTCAACATGGATCAACACCCCGTCACCTTGAACCTTCCAAGAGAAGAGCTTTGAGACTAAAGTCTGCCTCCTTTCGTCTAGTTAACGGTATATTGTTTCGTCAGAATTTCGACGGCGTACTGATGCGTTGTCTTGAAAAGGACGAAGCAGAGAGAGTCTTGCTTGAGTTGCATGCAGGAGAAGCCGGTGGTCACTTCGGTGGCGACACTACTGTTCATAATGTTTTAAGAGCTGGTTACTACTGGCCAACACTTTTTAGGGACGCCCATGCCTTGTGTTGTAAATGTATTATTTGTCGGAAAGTGTCAGGGCGATTGCAAAAACTAGCCTTCCCTTTGCAACCTGTTTTAGTCGATTCTCCTTTCCAGCAATGGGGCCTTGATATCATTGCTCCTATTAACCCTCCATCCTCACAACAACACAATTATATTGTGATAGCCATTGATTACTTTACTCGATGGTCTGAAGCCACCGCGCTGAGAATTGTTAACACAAGTCAGGTGATCGCTTTTCTAAACTCGAATATCATCACCCGTTTTGGTATCCCTGATTGTCTAGTCTTTGATAACGCTTCATACTTTTCTTCTCTTGAGATGACTGAGTTCGCCTTAGAAAAGGGAATAAAGCTGAAGTATTMTGCTAGTTACTACCCCCAGGGTAACGGCTTAGCAGAATCAACCAACAAGAACTTGATCAAAATTATCAAGAGAACCATGGCTGAAAATCACAAGAACTGGCACAACGCACTGTTGAATGCGTTGTGGGATGATAGGGTAACACCCAAAGCTTCTATAGGTAACTCTCCCTTTTTTCTTGTTTATGGCAGAGAAGCCATTCTGCCACATCACATTCTTCTTACTTCACTCCAATTGTCACAAAAAGTTCAAGAAGAAGATTGTCCCCCTTTAGAAAGCCGCATTAACGCTTTGATGAAGTTAGAAGAAATAAGAACCCAAGCTAAGCGTAATCTAGACCAACATCAACAACTAATTAAAATATGGTTCGATTCTAATTTTGCTTTTGATAGGAATTTTGAAGTAGGCAATCTCGTCTTAAAGTGGGACAAACCACACGAAGGGAAGGGTGAAAAGTTGGGTCCTAGTTCCTTTCGATTGCAGAATCTTGAAGGGCAGCTTGACACCTATCCGGTGAATGGCCAAGCCCTGAAAAGATACTTTGCTTGATTTCTACCCTTGTATAGTATGTAAATATTTTTTTTGTTTGTTTGCATTCTTTTCGTTTGTTTTGTTTTTTGGTTTTGATTTGAATGATCAGTTTTTGTGTTTTTGAAACATATGCATGACTGTGCACTGATCTATTCAGACAAAGACCATAGAAAAATCTCTTCGCTGAAATAACTTCTGAAAGGTTGTAAGAACATCAATGATATTTTTCTGAAATTGATATTTATGTGGGAAAATTTTGTTGTTTGAAAGAAGTTTACTGATTTCAATCTCTAAGCAAATCTTGTCATGATCATCTTTATCTTTTTACGCTGTCCCTTTTCCGTAAAGGAATGACTCAAAAGGATGTTTCCCTGTCATAGTAAGTTGTTTTAGAAATAAAACATTTATGGAGCTGAATAAAGGACAGTACCAAAAAATTTCTGATGAGGTCTAAAAAATATGATAAAATTTAAAGATTTTTCAACGTCACCCTGCTCAGCTATATATAAAAGAAAAGAAAAATAAAAATAAAATAAGAGTTGTGGGAAGTGTTTGTAAACCCGCCGGGATATTGAACAGGTCCGTTGGCAGCGGGTAAATGCAAGCATGGTGCTAAGACAACTTCGTCGGGGTATTGAACAGGCCTGCTGGCAGCGAATCAATGTCGGGTAAATGAAAATCTGAAAAAATTACAAGAAACTCCTTTTAAAGTCCCTTATTCTAATCTAGAACTTCTTGATAGGATACAGACGTCCGAGTGGGTTAAATGGAAACCATGTTGAGGCTATGGACGATTGCTGGCAGTAGTGGCCATGCCAACAGTATTGAATATTTCATCATTAATGTCGTGGCTTACTGATCTTAAGAATGTTATTAGTTTGCATCTTTTAAAACATCGCTGGAAAAGATAGTAATGATGATGTTTGTACGATTTTTTAGTTGTTGTTTTTGAGTTGAATTTTCCTTTGCTGTCCTAATCTGAATTTGTTTCTTTCGACAGAGATAACTTCTTCTCCCAGCGTGTCGCCATTGTTGGCAGCCAATTCAATTTTTTCAATTTCCCTTAAAAGCTGCCTACACCTGTGTCTCTTGAATTTCAAATTTCTGTCGCATTTCGCAAAAGACGACACTTTCATTTCAAGCGACATTTGCAAATTCATTTCAATTTAGTTTTCACGACTGAAAGCATGAAAACTCATCCATCGTCATTTGGACTGTTATGATCTTCTCATTGATATGCTAATTGGTACTTACCTTTGGTTTATTTTTCAAACTATGTCCACTTGTTTATCATCACTCTGATTGCGCAACTTGATTTTTAATTGATAAGGCATTGAGTTTGTTGATTGATGAATTATACTTGATTATATAGAGGTCATGGTGGATTAAAGTTTTCTTTATGATATGATCCTATTATTATGAACTCTCGACTTATAGATTTTATAAAATCTCTTGTTGCAATGTTTTATAAATTTGGACTATGCAACATGCGCATGGGTCAAAGGTGTTTTTGGTGTCATGGCTATGTTTTACACTTGGCGCATTAATATAACATATGGTTTTGGTTTTACATTTGCTTAATGGCACGTTGATATGGTTATTCACCGATTCGGGTTGGTCGATTAATATGTTTTAAACGTTATTATCATTGATTGAACAACACTGTACTGTGCCATTAATGTTGTGCATGGTGGTGAACTAACCCACCACCTTCGCACGCGCATATTGATTTGCCTCCCCTTTGAACACTTGGAGTTGTTGATCCTTTCAATTTTTTCTACTGTGTATTGTTGTGTTCGATCCAAACCCTACCATGCACCTGCACCATGGCTCCGGTCGTAAGGGCTGAGCCCAATGGTAGCCAGGCACTGTTAATGTTTGATGGTGCTTACAGCGACCTGGAGGAATTTAGGTGGCTCTCGTTCATACGAAAGTTTGATGGCTTTAACCCTGGTGTAGCTCGACAATTTGCGTTAACCTTCGATGGCTGCAGAGCCAAGGTTGGGGATGTCTAGTTAGAAATTGATGAGCAATTTCTTAGTTTGGCTACTGGTCTGCCTGCTACTGGTCAGAAATGGTCGAAAAATTGCAAAGTGGAAGATGTCCCATGGACATTACTCTTCCAGTCACTAAAGGTGAGTTCTTGTGACAAGGGTTTGCCTGCAAATATGTTGAAGCAACGCTGGCGCGACTTGTTGATGGTAATCAAGCAGTTCATTACCTGTGAGGGCAGGTATGGTTTCATTTTCTTGTACCACCTTCAGCTATTGATGGTTTTCATAGGGTACGAGATTAAAATGCCTCACTACTTGCATAGGAGTTTATTTAAAATGTCTAAAAGGTTCAAACGGAACTAGTCTGATACCAGTCTTTTCCATTTCGGGTTAATTAAAATGCTTATGGTCTATGAGTTGGGGTTACACCGAGATTGTTGGGAGGATTTTCTTAAACGTAATAATTTTGGTCACTCAAGCCCACCACAAGTTGATAAACCCATGGTGAGTGAGAGTAAGTAGATACCCCCTGTGCCTTACAGTGCTTTACTGCCTACATCCCTACCCGATTCACCTATCGACCTACCTGGTTCTGTTACCAGTCATGTCGAAAATACTAAACCCGTGGCTAAAAATCCCAAAACCAAACCTAATGCGAATTCAAAAGGCAAGAAAAACGCCCGGTTAATATCTCGCATGGCAAGAAACAATCCTAAAATCCCTGTTAGCCTTGACCCTATCATGGTTAGTGAAGATTCTGACTCAGAGATTGAACGCTACCTAGCAAGCGAGTATCCCTATTCTGAAGGCCTGTGTGATAAACCCGCATATGATTTTGTGAAGAACTTACCACCTTGTTTGCTAAATGATCCAAATTATCCAGGCATCAAAATGCCTTGTGAAACCCCTGGTGACTCATCTAAACCCCCTCCTGCTCCAACTGAAACAACTGCTCCCCCATGTGAACAGTGTGACTCGTGGTTGGAAAGGTATTACCTCGATGTGCCAATACTGCAGTCCAGAATTCATGCTCTGGAAGATCAAGTTGCAAGGCTCTCTGGTCAAAAGGATAAGATGCCATCCACTGATAAGAAACAACGAACAACTGGTTCGATTTTTTTTAAAAACGTGGAGTCGGCAATAACATTCGTCAATTCAAAATTGGCGTAGCTCGATCAATCTCACTGGTATGATTATCACTTGTTTATATGACAAACTCATAAACTCTGTTTCCAACGTAGATATGCTCTGTCGCATAAAGCATGCACTTGTGTATATAATTTGGTTTTTGATAAATCTAATTATGTTATTGTTGTGAATTTCGATTGGATTTGGTTTTGATTTGATTGATCGTAGGATAGATTTGTTTGTTTCGATTTGGTTTGAACTGAATACTCTATCGATTATTGAAGTTGTCAATATTTTCTAAACACGGGTCGTTTCTGGTATATCAATTTCAAATACAGTTAATATTTCATTTCGAATTGGTCATATACGATATATTTGGTAAATTATGGTTAACTGTTGTATTCGAATACCATTATGTGGATACATGACTAAATTGCGAGAAGATTTGAATCATGACTGTTATATCCAACCTATCAATTCGCATAGTTTGACCGTATGATCAGTTTGATTCATTTATTGTTTAATTTTGATTTGGGAATGAAATTGATTATGCATAGGATCACGATGTGTTTCTATTTTTAGCTCAGTCGCATTTCGATTTGATTATTGCCCAGTTTATGGTTATCACTGTTGTCGATGGTTACGATCATTATGTGATCTTGTCTGATTTACTATGTAAACGTTTAATGATTGTAATCTATGATGAAGTTCGATGCTGTTATGAACGTCTGGTCATAATCGTAACGGCCTTTCTATATCAGCATTTGATTAAAATGATGTGAATCCTATGCACCCTGTTACAGATGAAACCAATCGATTATGATAATGTTCGATTATAACTATATCAATTTTGATTACATCGTATCTTATATGATACGATTTACTTGTAATCACATTTGGATTTGAAACAGTGTAGTTATTATTTGACCCGATTTTATGGCAACTGAAAAAACAGAGCATTCTTACCTTGTCCCGATTGCATTCTTTTCAATTTGAACAATAGATTTGCTTGAACCATTGGTAATTCGATTTTAATAAAAGAAAATTAAATTGGATTGTTTTAAAAAGATTTCGATTTGTTTTCTATTTGATTATGTTTGCTATTTTAGACTAGCTACAGAATCAGATGATTCTGTAGCTAAGTCTGTAGGATAAAAAAATTTAGTATTTTGTTGCTAAAATATCCTTCTAATTTGGTATTTATGTTCTATTGAAGGAAAATTCGAATTTGCAATTGAGTTATTGAGCAGTTAGGGGATATTTCAAAGATTTCACTTGCATTTTATTTTCTTAGTTTAGGAGATTTTGGGATATCTCCCAAATTATGTAAAACTGTTTGAGATTATCCACAAGGAAGTTTTACCTTGTGAAGAGACTTATAAATACTTATGATTTTTGTAATAATCATCATCCTCATTCGTGGGAGAACAAGGATATGGAGTTCTAATATAGACTGGAGCAGAATTGATGTTTTGTCACAGCTTTAGCTTCTCAATATATCAACATTTTGTTTCATGTTTTGTATATCACTTTGTTCATGGTTTATGACTACTTTAGCTATCTAAATCATGTGCAAATGATATAATTTTGATCAATGTTATCCATATTTTGTCTCTTCCAAATATATAAAAGACATAACAATTGTTAATTCAGTTTGTGAATGACAGGTTTATCTTCTCCATAATTTGAATTGTTATATATAAGTCCTTGCATAACAGGTTTCCCTTATTGCAGGAATTTATAATCATAAAATTGTTATGATTTTCTTTTATGTCTTGTTTGTCCTGTAAAACACTTCAAGGATCAGCACAGCCTATCGTTTACGTGAAGCTATTGAACCAATTCGGTGCGAGTTTCCTCCTCCGACTAGCTTAGAAGTTATCATACACAGGGCAGACTTGGAGCGTTTCCAGGTCAATTAGTATGTTGTTTACTGTTTTCATTAAGTAGTTTAATTCAATCAGATTTATATTAGATTGTTTAATTTCAGTAAAGATATTAGATTGTTTAATTTCAGTAAATATATTAGATTGTTTAATTTCAGTAATATTTATTCCTTTTTCATAAAATATAAAAAATCAAAAAGAAGATTCTTGGTTGTCTTAGGGCAGAAAATACATGAGTTTTGCATGTTTTAATTAAATCTGTTGATTGTTTATAGTGTACATTTGTGAATAAGTAACATTTCAACTGATAATTAGATAGTTGATTTGAGTTATTACAATAGTAATTAGTGGATTGTATGTAATAGTTAGAATAGTTATATTTAGTTTTAGTTTAATTTCAGTTTGTTTGATTAATTTTATTTAGTTTAGTTTACTTAGCTCAGATCAATTCTCTCTTTGTTTTTTGTAGGAGACCTTAGAGCGGCCAATGGAGCCGTTAAACTCGTCAGGGTGGTCCATTCCAAATGGCTTGGGTTATTTAGACAACCCCGGACCAGTTCCACTCTCCCAGTTGACGGACGATCAATTTCGCCCGTCAACAGCTGCCTACACCAGTGTTTTGCAAACCTTAATTTTTCGTCGCAATTCTCAAATAAAACGACACTTTTATTTTTGCGCTATTTGCACACTTACCTTCGTTCTTGTTTTCATGATTGCAAGCGTGAAAACTTGGTTTTTGAAGTCACATTAAAATCGTCACTGAATTGTCATTATCATTCTTGTCGATATGCCTATTGCGTTTACATTTTACTTATCATTATACAGTTGGCAAGACCTTTTGATCTGTGCTCATTAGACATTCTTTGATTGATTATGTAATTTTGTTTCATGAGTGATTGAGTTTGTGATGCATTGGTGATCGGATTTACATGTTATTTGATCAATTCACTTGGCACATTGGTTACATAAAAAAGCATTGGTGTTATGGTTAAACCCTTGGTATGAATCGTTTCATACAACACTTGGTATTCGTTTCAATTCATTTGTTTGGTTTTAAAACTATGGTATAACCATTTCTCGCGCAAATGATTAGTCCACTTACCATTGATTCCATTGGTTGATTGAATGGAATAATTGTTAACCTATACAATAGTGGGTTGAATAGCTATTTTCGCCGGCGGTTGTACTGTAGATATGACTGTCGTGCATGTATAAACTAGCTCCACCACCTTCGCACGATATGTCATTAATGTTTACCCCTATCCCTGTTTCACCTTTGCTAGTTTCGGGTAAGCCTGTGAGCATTCTTCTCCTGCGTATGATGTGATTCAAACCCTGGCTCATTCACATCGCTCACCATGTGTTCCTCTCTATGGCACTAGTGGTGTGAATTGAGTCGAACGACAGTCAAGCTCTGTTACTCTTTGATAACGCCCATAAGGATTTACAAGATAATGGTTGGCTCACGTTTATACAAAGGTTTGAGGGTTTCAATTTGTTTGTTGCACAACAATTCGCCCTTACCTTTGATGGGTGTAGGGCCAAAGTAGGTGACATTCATCTTGAAATCAGTGAAGAGTTCATTAGCTCCGCCACAGGATTAGCAGCCACAGGCCAATGATGGTTTAAAAACTCTAAAGTTGATGAGGTTCCATGGCCATTACTGTTCGTATCACGAAAGGTCACATCCTGTGACAAAGGTATGCCTATTTCCATGCTTAAACCAAGGTGGCATGATCTTTTGATAATGGTTAAACAATTTGTGACTTGTGAGGGTCGGTATGGATTGGTTTTTCTTTATCACCTTCGATTGTTAATGAATTTCATGGGTTATCCATTGAACATGTCATTTTATTTCCAGCGTAGTCTTTACAAGATGTCAAAGAGGTTTAAATGAGAGAAGGCCGATAGTATCTTGTTTCACCATGGCCTGATTAGACTCATCATCGTTCACCATTTAAACCTTCACGGCGATAATTGGTAAGATTTTCTCTCTCAAAATGGCTTTGTTGATTTAGAGTCTGTCCAAATCGACAAGCCTGTGGTCAGCAAGACTAAGGTTGGGCCACCTGTTCCCTTCCATGCCCTTCTACCCTCTCCCAAACTCTCGGTCTGCCCTGATATCGACCTACCCGACATCATAAAAGACAAGGCCAAGGCTGTAAAAAAGCATGTGAGTAAGAAAGTCAAGGGTAACCCTACTGTCGACAGCAAAGGTAAAAAGAATGCTCGATTGATATCGAGACTTGCCCGAAATAAGCCTAAGTCGAACGTTGATCAAAAGCCCATAGTCCTCAGTGAAGGCTCGGACTCTGATATCGAGCGCTTCCTAGATGGAGAGTACCCTTATTCCCAAGGTCTGTGCTCTGAGCCACCCTATGACTTTGTTTATAATTTACCACCTTGCCTAAAGAACAATCCTAGATACCCAGGAATCAAGCTACCTAATGAAACCCTCGATGATTTAAACCAACCCTCGCCTGCAATTTCGAATCCCGAGCAGACAATGTGTGTCCAATGTAATGTGTGGATGGAGTGATACTATACCGACATCCCCTTATTACAGTCGAAAATCAAATCATTGGAAAGCCAAGTTACAGTGTTGACAAGAGAAAGGGACAAGTTTCAAGCTAATGATAAGAAGAAGAAAACCACTGGTTCGATCGTTTTTAGGAATGTCAAGTCGGCGACAGCCTTCGTCAATTCCAAAATATCATGACCAAGTTCTCTGCTGCTTATCCAGGTATGCATTTCGATATCAATTTCGTTTTATCAATAGCTTGGATTAATATAATGAATTAGTTTTTGAGTTTCGATAAGTCTATTTATTATTTGAAATAATTTTGTCATGGTTTGATTATCAAAAACGGTTAGGTTGTGGATCCTGTACAATAGATTCATTTTACTAAATTCAAATATGGTTATGATTTGGTTATGCGATTTTTTCGTTCCCAGTTTAGTATAAGCAATTCGTTGGTTTTGATTCGGTTTGGTTTGTTGGTGATTCAATTCTGTTTGATAGTCGATTTGGTTTGATTGTAATTAGTTTTGTTTTCTCCTAATAAACTCAAAACGACTATGTTTTGTATTGAGTCAACATTCTCATTTGGATTTGGATTATATTTGACCTGTGCAAAAGACCTATTCGCCGGAATCATGGAACTGTGTTGATTCATAACGGTTATGTCAAACTCAAACTGTTTGATTCGTTCTTGTTTTGATTGGATTGCTGCGTGTTTTGAGTTAACACGGTTGTTTTTATGAGTTGGATTCATATCGAAAATAGATTTGATGCTGCTCTGTTAATTTTAATTTTCAAAACGAGTTTGTTAAACTCAGATCGACATATTTTATCTCTGTTGAATTCGTGAGAGAAAATTCGGCTAATAGTCCGTTTTGAAATGAATTCAAGTCTTGATTTCGTTGACTGTCAATTGATTTTGTTTGCCCCAATTGGCAATAAAAAACGATTGGATGAGTCCCACAGATCATATTATCAACCGATTAATTCCATTATGATTTTGTTTGTGATAATTTACATACCAATTTTGATTTGATTCGCTAATAGCATGAATTGTTTGTATATGTTAATACAGTTATATCAATCTGAAAATGATTCTGTTGATTTCGTTTGGATTCGAAGTGATTTTGTTAATGGTTGGAGGAACATAAACTGTTGGTTTTTATTTCAATTGGTCCATGAAACGATTTCATTGCTTTCTAGTTATCCAATACGATTTTGTTGACCCGAATTGGTGATAACGAATTAAACAGAGCATATCCATCTCTGTTATCTTTTGGTTGAATACGATTTAGTTTGTTCAATTTGCATACAAGTGTCGATTTGAATGATGCTTTTAGAAATCAAATAATTTTTATAGTTTGAATATGTTTTTTAAGATTTGAATTGATTTTTAATACGATTTTGTGTTTGATTTAGACCAGCTACAGAATCACAAGATTCTGTAGCTAGTCTTTAGAATTAGATTTTTATCAATTTTATCAACAAAATATCGTCTTAACTTGTCCATTTTTGTCCTCTTTCAGGTACATTTGAATTGCAATAATCAATTTGGGCATGCTGTGACAATCTAGGAGATATTTGTGTGATATAGTTTTTATTTTTAAGTTGTTAGTTTGAGTTAGAGATAGAAACTTGGAATATTTTCCCATATTTGTGTAAACAGTTTTGATAACTTCCACAAGGATGTTTTACCCTGTGAGAGGTCTTTAAATACTTGTTATTTTTTGTAATAATCATCATCCTCACTTGTGGGAGAACCAGACTATGGATTTATGACTCAGACTGAGACGAAAGTTGATGTCTTGTAACAGCTTTCGCTTTCAATATATCAAACTTTTGTTTCAAGTTTTATATATATCAGAATGCAACTAATTATATACTACTTTAGCTATCATAATCTATTGTAGGATGATATGATTTGATTAATGTGCTATCCATATCTGATATCTTTCATTATTTAAAAGTACAACAATTTTTTTTGTTTCAGTTAATGAATCACATATTTCTCTTCTTCGTTAATTGAATCATTTTGTATAGATCTTTGCATACAGATTTATCTAACTGTGAAGATTTATAAATCATAGTGTTGTTGTAAATTTTTATGTCTTGTTTGTCCTGTAATTATATTTGAAGAGAACAGTTGCTTCTAGTTTGCGAGAAGCTCGTGGATAATCAGGTGCGGGTTTCCTCCCTCCGATCATCTAAGACAATCATCGCATACACAGGACAAACTTGAAGCATTACTTCAGGTCAGTTTGTTATTTAGTATTTAATAGTTAATTAGTTAGTATAATATAAGTAGCTTATATACATATATTATTTTAGATTTGTAGTTAGAGTAATTAGTTTAGTTTCTTAGTTTAGTTAGTTTCTGTTATTTCTTTTTCATAAAATTATAAAAATAAAAAAACAATAGCTCTCGTTGTCTTAGGACAGAATACAAATGAATTTTTCAGGTTTTCATTGAAATCTGTAAATTGTAAATATTGTACATTTGTGAATAAGATTTATTTCTGTTAGTAGTTAGATATTTAATTTCTTAGAGTTGTTATAGTATTAGATAGTAGATTGTATATATAATAGTTAGATTTGTTTAGTTTGTTTTAATAGTTATTTTTAGTTAGATTAGTTAATTTAGAGTAGTTTTCTTTTGTTTCCTTAGGACTTAGATCAGCTAACAGAGCCGATAAACCCGTCAGGGTGGGTTATCCCAAACGGCTTGGGTTATTTAGACAACCCTGGACCGGATCCACTCTCCCAGTTGATGGACGGTCAATTTCTCCTGTCAACAAACGTCCACTGACGAAAACATCACAACCTCACACAGTGCACACAACAACATCACAAGCTCATAGAAGTGCACATTGTAGCATCACAACCTCATATTAGTGCATATAGAAACATTACAACCCCATATCATACATTGAGAATCAGAAATACCCAAATAAAATCCCTTAGACTTCTCTTTCACACCTCTATATCCCAAAGAGACACCCTAGCACCTTTATCTCACCTTCGATCACTTCTGCACACATTATACTTTATCTCTTTCTTTGTTTCTCTCAAAATGTGAAAATCTATTATGTATTTATAGTAATTGTGTCCTCACTTTCTTGGTTGACAGGTAAAGACTGGTTGAGCCAACCTCAATTTCTTGGTTGGTTTGGTGGACGGAAAAATGTGTATCTCCTCATTCCTAGGGAGTTAGAGGGAATTAAATGTACCATTGGAAAGGTCTCAAAAAAATATTTCCAACCATATAACTTGTGCTCCCATTTGAGCTAGGTATGTAAGGTAACATTTCCTTCAAATATAGTGTATCCAAACTAACCATCAAAACCTTTAAAATTATACTTTCAACAATCTCAATCTTGCAATATTTTTCTTGGACATTTGTAGGATTTTAGTATTTATCTTGGACATCTATAGGCTCCCTCTATATTTAACATCAATGCCAACAATATTTCCAACAATCTACTCCTTTTTCATTTATGGAAACCCTTAGCCAATTCTGTAACACTCCCCCTATCTGAAACTCTCCTTATGTTTTCAATTCTTCCTTTGTCTACATCTTCTCCCCCTTTGACATAAATTTTATCCCCATGAGATTTTGCTTCCCTTTACTAATTATATGGCAGATATCACTCCCATGCAAAAATTTTATCCTTTGACTTTATCGAGTATGTATACATCTCTTGAGGTTCTATTTTCATTTACCACTAATCTTCTTGAAGCTTCTTTCCTTATCTCACACCCTTTAGAATGAAATGTGAGATTGTAACATTGATCACACATTTGGCTGACACTTAGAATATTATTCTTTAACCCTTCAACATACAATACATTATGTTTCCTAGTCTTACCATTATCAATACTAAGACTACCTTTTCCACCTATCCTTGCATAAGCCTTATCTCCAAAAGTAACACTACCTCCTTTTTCTTCCTTCAAGGTGAGAAACTCAGTCTAGTCCCCTTTCATGTGTTTTGAACATCCATTGTTAATGTACCATTGGTTCCCTTCATTTTGAGAATAAAGTGCAAGTCCACATTCTTCCTTCTTCGGTTCTTCTTGCTTCCTTTTTCACACCTTGGTGTATTCTTCTCTATGATTGGTAAGAACATCCTCTTCCCTATTTTTCTTAGGATACTTCATCGTGTTTCTTATACATTCATGTGCTATGTGCATGTAGTTATTGCACTTATAACATTCAGTTTCAAGTAGAGGATCAAATGAATTATAGTTTTTTTTAGCAAACCCATGAGAACTTCTGGTTTTGTTGCTCACATAATAATCCTTTGAGGTTTTGTAAGAACCTCTATTTTTATCTCTCATATGATCACTTCTTTCATAAACTCTACAATCTATTGCTTTAAGAACAAATTATTGCAAGAAAAGCAATAGCCAAGAAAGAGATTTTGGTACCGGTTTGTGAAAGGTCTTCTTGGTGGAACAACTCTTTTGAACTCATTCTTGTGGGAAGAATCATATTTTTTTTTTTCATCAATTCCTTTACTATTGTTTCTTTCATTGTTGATGGAGCCTTTGAGAATATTGGCATAGATTTTAGGTTTTTCTTCATTTTCCTTTTCTAATAGCTTTGTGACATTGGTGCTTGCATCTCCCTCTAGGGTATTTTGTTTTTCATCGTAGCCAATAACTATCTTGATGAATGGTTACCTTTGGGAACTAAGAATATCATCTAATATTTTAGTACTCTTTCCAAACATCAAGCTTATATTCAACTAACTAGTTGTTTTCTCTAGTTCCTTTCTTAAGGAAATGATTTCAGCCTCTAACTTCTTGCAATTTTCTTCCTTTTCTTTTAGTTGGATTCTCACCACTTCTTCTATCCTTTTTGCCTCTTCTAGTTGAGTACTCAGGATGATAAAAAAAAAATGTTTCATCAAGATCATGATCCTTCTTTTCATGTTTCTACAACTTCTCTTTATTCTTTTTAATCTTTCCCCTGAGTTTGTCTATTTCTTCTAAGGCACTAACAAGTTCTTCAAGATTCACTTCCCCATCAATGTCTTCTTCTTCTTAATCTGGTTTTTCTGTATGATTGTATTCATTTTCTTTATCAGTAGACTTTGTATCCATGGCTATGAAGAGGAATTCTTCTTGACTAGTCATGTGTGCTCCTGAGATCTACCTTCCAGGGGTTATATTGTTTTCAAAGGAACCTGCTCTTATGCCAATTTTTGAACTTATGATCACACTAAGAGGGGGTGTGAATCAATATAAGATAATTTTTACTTTACGTAACCATTCATCAATCATTCACTAGCTAAGAAACAATAATCACATATAAAATAAAATCATAATTCACAGAGTTTAACATGGAAATAAAATCGGGAGAAAACCATAAACTTATCTTTATAAATGTTTGTAGGCACCAATATACAGTTACAAATATTGTAGGCACCAACCTACTAGAGACACCAATATCCTTAACTGAGCACCAAGTCAACAAGATGTAGGCACCAACCTACTGGAGACACCAGTCTCCTCAACTTAGCACCAACTCAAAAATATGTAGGCACCAACCTAATGTAGACACCAATCTCCTCAACTGAGCATCAACTCAATAAGATATGTGTAGACACTAATCCAAGATATTCATACACAGAGTACTTATGAATTTATCTACATGCTTCATTCTACATACAATCCTTCAAACCTAGAAAAACTCATAGAATAATTTCCATAATGTAATCATTGATGGCAACATCCATTGATGACAACATACACTGATGACAACATCCACTAACGACAACCTCCATTGATGAAAACATCACAACCTCATAGCAGTGCACATGGAAATATCACAACCTCATAGTAGTGCACACGACAACATCACAACCTCATAGTAGCACATATGACAACATTGCAACCTCATAGCATACCTTGAGAATAGAAAAGAACCAAAGAAAATACCTTAGAATTCTCTTTCACACCTCTAGATCCCAAAGAGACACCCCATCACCTTTAGTTCACCTCATATCACTTCTGCACACCTCAGAATTTATCTCTTGCTTGGTTTCTCACCAAATGAGAAAATGTATCCTACATTTTTAGTAATTTTGTCCCCACTTTCTGAGCTAATCTATTTCATCAAGATCGTGATCCTTAATTTCATATTTCTACAATTTCTCTTTATGATTTTTAATATTTCCCCTAAATCTGTCTATTTCTTATAAGACACTAATGAATACTTCTTCAAGATTCACTTCCCCATCAATGTCTTCTTCTTCTGAATATAATTTTTCTTTTTGATTGTGTTCATTTTCTTTATCATTAGAATTTGTATCCATGGCTATGAAGAGGAATTCCTCTTGACCAGTCATGTGTGATCCTTAGATCTACCTTCTAGCAGGTTAGACTATTTTCAAAGGAATCTACTCTGATACCAATTGTTGAACTTATGCTCATACTGAGAGGGGGGGGGGGTGAATCATTATAAGATACTTTTTAATTTATTTAACCATTCATTAAACATTCATTATCCGAGAAACAATAATCACATATAAAATCAAATCATAATGCACAGAGTTTAACATGGAAACCCAATCGGGAGAAAACCATAAACTTATATTTATAAATGTATGTAGGAACCAACCTACAGTTACAAATATTGTAGGCACCAACCTACTAGAGACACCAATCTCCTTAACTGAGCACCAAATCAACAATATGTAGGCACCAACCTACTAGAGACACCAATCTCCTCAATTTAGTTCTAACTCAGCAAGATGTAGGCACCAACCTATTGCAGACACCAATCTCCTCAACTAAGAATCAACTCAATAAGATATGTGTATACACCAATCTAAGATATTCATACACCAAGCAATTCTGACTTCACCTGCATGCTTCATTCCACATACAATCCTTCAAACCCTAGCAAAACTCATAACATCATTTCTAGAATGTAATCACGGATGGAAACATCCATTGACGACAACATCCATTGATGGCAACATCCACTAATGACAACATCACAACCTCATAGAAATGCACATGACAACATCGCAAGCTCATATTAGTGCACACGACAACATCACAACCTCATAGTAGCACATATGATAACATAACAACCTCATATCATACCTTGAGAATAGGAAAGACCCAAAGAAAATCACTTAGAGTTCTCTTTCACACCTCTAGATCCCAAGAGACACCCTAAAACCTTTAGTGCACCTAAAATCACTTATGAACACCTCAAAATTGATCTCTTGCTTGGTTTCTCACCAAATGAAAAAATATATCTTGCATTTATAGTAATTTTGTCCCCACTTTCTGAGACAACCTATAAATACTGGTTGAGCCAACCTCAATTTTATGCCCGGGTTATTGTATGGAAAAATCCATATATTTTCATTCCTAATGAGTTATGTTGGAATGGTGTTCAATACTGAAAGGGGGGGTGAATCAGTATTGATTCTTTTTCACAAATTAAATTAAATCTTTAATTTTTTATTTATGAACCATACAATTTATCAACAAGAATGTACAGAAAAATGAAACTAAATGTAACAGTCATCAGAATTATATTTCAGTTAAAAAAATTTAGTTTTCAAGAGACACCATGTAATATTCCATATATAAAAAGCATGTAGAACAGAAATCAAATGCTAGAAATGGAAAATGAACAACAATATAACCAGAATAACACCAGAAATATCACTTTGATTACTGAGAGAAATGTTCACGGGCCTCTTTGAGGGGGCAACCTCCAGTCAAGTAAAGCTCTATTACAATAATATCCAAGCTAAGGTTCTCATACCCTCGACTCTTATTTATACTAAATATTTATATCAATAGAACCATCTAGAGGAAGATCCTTCTAGAAGCAGAAGCTTCTATTAGGTCTTCTTACATTTGACTTATTCTACTTTATTGCAAGGCCTTATTAATATTGAAATTTATTACATCGGAATACATTGTTCTACCTATGTGAGGGGTTAGGTCTCTAACATGTCCTCCCCCTTAAAAACAACCTTGTCCTCAAGGCTTGAGATGTGGAAATTGTTGCAGAATGGTAGATGGTTCCCAAGTGGCATCTGCTAGAGGTGTATCTTTCCACTGGACTAACACTTCCTTGATGATTTGTTGATGCAGGTGACGCTCACACTGGTCCAAAACTGCTTGTGGTTGTAGCCAAATGGAACCTTCTTCATCCAAATCAGGAAGTTTGGTTTGAGTTTGGCACTTAGTTCCAATCACCTTCTTCAATCATGAAACATGAAAAAAATGATGTAGCTTAGAATGACTGGGAAAAGCTAACTGATAGGCCACCTGTCCCACACGCTTGAGAGTTGTATAAGGACCATAAAATTTAGGTGTCATCTTCTGACAATGGTTGGCCTTGAGGGAAGTTTTCTTGTAGGGTTGCAGTCGAAGAAACACCTGATCCCCTTCTGCAAAATGACGTTCAGAGCGACCTTGATCTGCTTGTTGCTTCATGTGATTCTGGGCCATGACCAAATTCTCTTTGAGGGTACGGAGAATAGCCTCTCGAACTGTAAGTATTTTTTCAACCGCCTGGACCTTCGAGACACCTGGTAAATATGAGAGAACTGACGGTGGATTTTTTCCATATACCTCTTCAAAAGGAGTCATGTGGGTAGTTGTATGCTATGAAGTGTTGTACCACCATTCAACTAGGGGTAACCATTGAGCCCACTAATTTTTCTTTTCTGATGCAAAACACCTCAAATATGTTTCCAAACACTTGTTGACAACTTCTGTTTGACCATCTGTCTGGGGATGATAAGCTGTGTTGAGATGAAATTGTGTGCCTTGTAGCTTGAATAGTTCTTGCCAAAAATCGCTGGTGAAAGTTGGGTCACAATTAGAAACAATAGAATGCATCATGCCATGAATCTTGAAGACCTGATCCATGAAAAGTTGATCCACTATGGATGTTGTAAATGGGTGTTAAAGAGAACAAAAATGAGCATACTTGGAAAGGAGATCAACTGCCACCATGATGACTGATTTATTGCCTGATTTAGGTAAGCCTGTAATAAAATCCATAGAGATATCCCTCCAAATAGTAGGTGGAATCGGAAACGGTTGTAGTGTGCCAGGAGAATTGAATATTTTTCCCTTGTTGCGTTGACACACATCACATTTGGCCACAAAATTATGAATGTCTTGTTTCATAGCATCCCATAAAAAAAAACAGTTGACCATGTCATAGGTTTTGGTAAACCCAGAGTGCTCAGCTGTGGGTGTAGCATGAAGCTCAGAAAGCACCGTGGATTTAAGTTTTGACTATTTACTTAAATACAAACAAACTTTGCATCGAAGCTCATCATGGACCCAAGAGTACCCTAGGTAAACTGGAGAATTGGACTACAATTGTTGTATCAGAAGTGAACTTTTGGGATCATGTATCCATTCCTGGTGAACGGCTTGGAGCCAATCTGGTATAATGAAGGAGAGAGAAAAAATGGAGCCTTCATCTTCATATTTTTGGGAAAGTGCATCCACCACCACATTGTCTTTTTATTTCTTGTAAATGATCTCATAATCATATCCAAAGATATTAGTCACCCATTTTTGTTTCTCTGGGGAGGAAATGCGTTGTTCCAAAAAATACTTGAGGCTTTGATGATCTGTCTTAATTTGGAAGTGTTTCCCCAATAGATAAGGGCGCCACAAATCAACGGCATGCAAAATATCAAACATTTCCTTTTCATAGATTGATTTGCCCAAATTTCGTTCAGACAGTTGTTTGCTGGTAAATTCCAGAGGTAGACCCTCTTGCATAAGGACAGCGCCAATACCTTTCCCTGAAGCATCACATTCCAGGAAAAAGGTCTTTATGAAATTAGGAAGGGCTAGGACTGGAGTGGTTCACATGGCCATCTTCAAGGTTTGAAAATATTGAGCAGTTGTTGGATTCCAAGTGAAATAATTCTTTTTAAGGAGTGTGGTGAGAGGTGTCGCAATCTTTCCATGATTATTAACAAACTTGCGATAATAACCTGTTAAGCCCAGAAATCCTCAAAATATTTTGAGAGTCTTTGGGTGAGGCCAGTCTTGCATAGCTTCAATCCTTTTAGGATCCACCCTGATGTCGTTCTTTCCAACAAGATGACCCAAGTACTCAACTTCTGAGGCGCGAGAAGCACATTTAGATTGTTTCAAGAAAAGTTGGTGCTAAGAGAGTAGATGGAGAACGTGGTCCACATGAGAAAGATGGTCTACCTAGGTTTTTCTATAAATGAGGATATCATCAAAGAAAAATAAGACAAATGATGGAGAAAAGGGCGAAAGACATGATTCATGAGGTTTTGGAAGGTGGAGGGGGAATTACACAAGACAAAGGGAATGACCAAAAAATCATAGTGTCCCTCATGAGTTCTAAAGGTAGTCTTAGGAATGTCTACCTCTTTCATATGGATCTGGTGGTAGCCAGAACAGAGATCAAGTTTAGTAAAGAACTGGGTGCCACTCAATTCATCTAAGAGGTCATCAATGACAGGAATGAGAAATTTGTCTTTAATGGTGAATTTGTTGAGGACGCGGAAGTCAGGACACATGTGCCAAGAACCTTCTTTCTTCAGGACCATGACCATAGGAGAAGAGTAGGGGCTCGTACTAGGGAGGATAACGCCTGTGTGAAGCAGTTTTTGAACCATTTTCTCAATTTCATTTTTTTGGGAAAAGGGGTGACGATAGGGACGAATATTGGGAGGGAGGCTTCCTAGGATAAGGGGAATGGAATGATCATGAACACCACGGGAAGGCAGGAGTCCCTGGGGAGTGGAAAATACCACTTGATGTTTAGAGAGGATGGATTGGAGGTCTTGCGGCATAGAGGGTGTCTCAGTTTCCTGTATGGCATGGAGTTGAGAAATAACGCCAGAATAACCTTTTTTTAGAATCTTTTCCATGTGGTGGGAACTAATGATCTCCGGTGAACCGACAATGATGACTTGGAACTTATATTTTTGACCCTCCTGGTCAAATTTCATGGTTAATTCCTTGAAATCCATGAGAATGGGACCCAAATTCCTTAGCCAGTCTGCACCCAACACAATGTCACAACCGCCCATGTCGATAGAAAACATATGAGATTTAAGGTGGTAGTCACCAATTTGGAGATGCACATTTTTACAACGCCCTCCACATTTCATGGAGCTGCCATTGACAATCATGATTTGGAAATTATTGACTGCATGGATATAGAAATGAGTTTCTTGGGCAATGCGGCGATGAATAAAATTATGGGTGCTGCCACTATCAACTAGAATGATGACCTTTCTATACTTGATGTAACCAATTAGCTTGAGGGTTTGGGGAGCAGAGAAACCAGTGAGAGAATTTAGGGAAATGATCGGTTCTACATTGGGAGGGTCTAAGGGAGGGGTTATGTCCATGGTTTCAGGTGACTTAGACACAAGGGGAGTTTCAAAATCCTCTTCCAAAACATCCTCCAAGATGGCCATAAAAAAATTGTTTCCTTACAGTTGTGGCCCGGAAAATATTTTTCATCACAATTATAACAAAGGCCTTTGAGTTGGTGTTCAACCATTTCATCCCTGGTCAATTTTTGGATCTTTAGTGGAGCATAGGGAGTAGTGGGATTTATTGGTTTAGTGCAAGGAATAAAGGAGGGTTTCCGGTTTTGAGAAGATACAACTTGTTGTGCTTCTTTATCACTTTTAGTAGCCTCCACCCAAATCTGAGGCCAAGCCATGAGGACATGGGTACGAATATCATCCTTGAGGCCACTGATAAAACATTCTCGGAAAAAAGGCATCAGACATGCCCTCTGTCCAAAAAGCCAGGCACTCAAAAGAAGCTATAAAGTCTTCCATTGTTCTGGATTGTTTCAACTTTTTCAAACATCCTAAATGGTTGGTGTCATTGTCAAAGTGTTCATAAATCTTTGCCACAAAGTGTGTCCAAGCAATATACCCTTGACGAACAATTTTTCTCCATTTCCACCATTTCTAACGTTCTTGATCTAGATGGAGAACACCATACCGGAGTTTGGCCAAGTCATCTGTAATGTCGTATAAAGATAAATAATGTTCCATTTGGGTTACCCAACTAGTGGGATCTGAGCCATCAAATTTGGTCACATCCACCCGTGAAAGGCGTAGGTCACGCTGAAAGTGATGGGGCTGAGAATTACGGGAATGAGAGGAATTTTCAGCTTCGGTATGTGGAGGTGGGTTGGATAAAGGGTTATCTGCAGGGATATGCAGCTTGGTGTAGATCATCAAAACGACAAATTCAATTTGGGTAGTCATTTCTTGTTTGAGTTCCTCGATTGAGGTAGCGATGGAGGACTGCATGGTTGTCTTGAAGGTGGAAACATTGGCACTGAGATGTTTCACTTCTTTTTGGGTCTCTGTGAAATTAGATTGCAAGGTATTGAGGCAATATTTCAAGTCTTGGCTACGGGTATGGGCCATGATGACGAGGGAACCGAAACAGGGCGGGTGGGGTCAAAAAATTTGCTGAAAAATGATATGTATGAATGTGATAAGGGCGAAGAGATAAATCTAATGGAATAGGTCTCAAATAATGGTGCAAATTTTTATTTTTATTTTTTCACACCTGCAGAGTTATACTTCGGTCTGAAGAATACTGTAGTGATGAAATGCCCAAATGCTTAACCAGGAAGAAATGTGTAGTGATTTGGAAACCCGAACACAGTTGTGCGGCAATAGATCTTGTTTGTTTTAATTTTCTTTTTGTTTTTGTCCCCAAGGGTTAGGTATTCAAGGGTTCTACAGATAAGGGTTTTCCCTGTGCTATATCTCTCTGATATACGTGCAAGGTCCAACAGTAGTACTCGGCCTAATATCTCAAGGCACTAACTAAGGAGGCTAGATCGTGCGCTTAGCCGTACAACCCGACTACCCAGGTACTAGAGAGTATCTTCCTGAGTGTTGTTCTCGGTGGCACTATAGCAGTTAGGCATCCAATCGGTTTATCTAAAGAGGGATTCAAGAAATCTAGGTCAATCCGTACACAGGTGATGTCTGATGCGCTACCACTCAAAGGGGTACCAATAGGGGTTACAAGGGTTGCCAACAGATGTGCGCTTAAGAACCACTTGTATTTCCTACATGTATGAATCCCTCAACCGTGGATTTATGCGTGTAATGATAGATCTTTGTGGCTTAAAGACATCAGAATACATCTCTACCCTAAAAAAAATTAACCCACAATTTTTTTCCAAGGAAAGTGCTCTGATACCACTTGTAATATTCCAGATATAAAAAGTATGCAAAACAAAAATAAAAGGATAGAAACGGAAGATGAACAACAATATAACCATAATAACACCACAATAATACTAAAATGATAACAAAATAACACTAGAAAGAGCACTTTGATTACTGAGAGCAATGTTCACGAGCCTCTTCGAGGGGGAAACCTCCAGTCGAACAGAGCTTTATTACAATAATATCCAAGATAGGGTTCTCATACCCTTGACTCCTATTTATACTAAATATGTCTATCAATAGAACCATCTAGAGGAATATCCTTCTAGAAGAGGAAGCTTCTATTAGGTCTTCTTACATTCGACTTATTCTACTTTATTGCAAGGCCTTATTAATATTGACCTTTATTACATCAGAATACGTTGTTCTACCTATGTGAGGGGTTAGGACCCTAACACACCAATCTCTCTTCTTTTGAGCACCAACTCAAGGAGACACCAATCCCCTATTTTCCAAGAACCAACTCCCTGTAGATCAGGCTCCAACCTGTAAATGACTCAAATCCTATTTTTTTCAAGCACCAACTTGAGGAAGCTGCAACTCCCTATTTTAGTCTTCAACCTGTAGAGGACTCCAATCCTCCCTTCCACCCTCACTTCATGTGAATGTTTCAGCCTCTTCCTTAGACTTTGTCTGTGTTTTAGATATTTTGAATTAGACCACAAAGACACTTGTTTTTCCAATATACTTCTTTGTATATATAGTCTTCCAACATGTGTATGATATTAAATCATTGTGTCTCTTTGTAAATGGTTTAAGAACCATTGTGCCTTATCGTTTTATTCAATAAAATAATAATAATATGTTATTTTAATTAAGAAAAAAAATTCCTCCTTTGTTATTATAATTCATACAGTCTTTATAAAAGCTCTTCAATATAAAGTTTAAAACCACATTTTCCTTTGTAGGTATTTACAACCTTATGAGTCAATCACAGATATGGATTGACTTTTTTAATTTGATCCTACACTACCACTATGTCTTTGATGCTTCAATAGATTAAATTAGAGCTTTAGGTTTCTCTATGATCCTTATCATGTATCAAACATTGGGTAGGTGCTACTCTTGTGGCCCCTTTTCTCATAGGACCAATCGATCTGGCCGATATCTATATAAGCAAGACGCAAGACCTGTTAGATGTTCTATCTCGTACACACTTCAAGTGACCATACACTATGATGAGGTAGTAAACCTGTACTTAAACCCATAGTTTCTTCCTATTTCCCATATAACCTTTGCATGTGACCGAGAGAAAATGTGGACAGAGATTATTTGGATGTTTAACGAAATAAACAATTGGTTTTAATCAATCGTTGAATGGATAGTTTGCGTCCATTCTTGTTTTTCCATTTTTTTTGACTCTAGTCAATAATCACTAAAGGCGAATTAGTTGTGGACCATTTGATCCAATCGACGGTGGATGTGACAAAAATTAAGGTGGATTTGAGTTGAGGCTTCGAGTCTAAGCATGGTAAATAACATTCGTGTTTTTTTCAAATGTGAATTGATTTAAGTCGTTCAATCGTGCTTCCTTTTGGATTCAATGATCATCATTGTTCATTCTTCCATTTCTACCATTGTTTTTACCTTACTTTCTTGGAGGCATTAATCCTCATAGAAATTCTTATATGCCCTGAGATCTTGGGACTTTCTTTCGATCATATTGAGACAATGATATAATTATCTAGGTCCAGTGAATTTATGATGATCAGATGAGAATTAAATCACCACGTTCCCACATTTTGTATTTGATATGGGAGTAAAATCATATATTATTTGTTTCGACAATAATGGATGTAGGTAAATTATATTTTGAGCACCAGTATGATCATTCCTCCTTATGATTTGATCCTTGTTCTGGAGTCATTAGAGTAGGTGATGATGAAGTTGACATATTTAATATAGTAGACATTGAATCGGTTTGAGATATGACTTGGAGGGAAGATATTAATCTTGTCACAGTTCAAGTTATTAAACCCTGTGGTTGTTGTTATAATAGCACTAACACAATGATCTGAGGAAGAAAATTTTTCCAAAGTTGTATTCATTATTTCAGTAGATGGTAAAGACAGGCATAACACTAGAAATAATTCCAATGTAGGGTTTTTTTCATGATATCTTCAAGAATGTAGTATACCTAGGGAGGTAATATGGGGTACCTAGGGAGGGTAGCCAATGGGAATGTAGTTATGTGTTATTAGTGGAAGTCATTTAATATATGGGAATGTGGTCATTCAATGTAAGGTGGACTAGGTCCACTATATTAATAAGGGCCCACTATGGTAGTTGGATGTCATAAATGTGAGAAGGCTCTCTAGAAGGTTCCTAGGAGATAGGGAGAGCTATATAAAGAAGTGTAGGCAATGTAATGAAACATAGTGAAGAATATTGTGATTGTACAAGCAAGGATTGCTTGAGGAGTTTTATCCTTCCATAAGGATTAATATATGGTGTTACTCGACCTCAAGGGTTTTCTCTATTTCTTGTGTTCATGTTATGGTGAATGGTTTATGGTTTATTCTTGGTATTATTGAAGTATATTTGCAGATCTGGTATAGGTACTTAACAATTGGTATCAGAGCACTTTCCTTGGACAAAGAAGGGAAGATTGGTATGAACCATATACTTTTGTTGGGACATAAACCCTATCTTATTTATTCCTTCACCTATGAATTGTATGGATCCATATTGGATTATCCATTTACCCTCTTTGCATGTTCAATTGCTTCTTTTGTGAATGGATGCCAGTAACACATTTCAACATAAACTTTTGTTGGGACACTGATATGAATATATGGACATTAATCAAGCTCTTATCATGGATAGAGTTATAGACCATGTTACCCTCAATGGAAACTTCATAACACTCTTTCCAATATTATGTCTCAATACCATATTAATCATGTTGACCATATTGACCCCCTTTTTACATCAATGACAACACTAAATATCCAACATTCTCCCCCTTTGGCATTGATGGCAACAAATTAAAAACCCCTTATTTTCAATATTAATTGGGTTTTGTTTTTTATCCTCCCCCTTTGACAGCAATGGCAAAAGGGATGTTTCTTTTCTCCCCTTGAGGTTATGCTCCCCCTTCCCATGTACTCCTTCTCTGATGAAACTTGTGCAATTCAATTAGATATGGAGATTACCCCCAATTTCTATATAATGTATTCAAAAGTACTCATGGGTAAAGGTTTTGTGAATATATCTGCAATATGTTATTTAATATCCACATATTCCACTTTAACAATTTTTTGAGTAACTTGTTCCCTTAAAAAATGAAATTTAATTGGTATATGTTTGGGTTTTTAGTGCATGGAGGGATTCTTAGAAAGGTTTATAGCATTGGTATTTTCACAGTTCATAAGAATTAGATGATCATACCTTATTTGTAAGTCTTCTAGAGTTTGTTTCATCCAAATTACTGGAGTGTCATGGAAGGATGCGACAACAATATATTCATCTTCTCCTATAGATAGTGATATGGAGGGTTTCTTTTTACTTAGCCATGACACAAGACATTTTCCTAGGAAGAATGCTCCTCCACTAGTGTTCTTTCTGTCATCAATACTTCTTGTCCAATATGCATCAGTATATTCAGTTAATGTGAAGTTGTATGTTTTTGGATACCATAACCCAAAATCCAAGGTGCCTTTGAGATATCTAAAAATCCTTTTAAATTCCTTCATATGTGTCTCTTTAGTTGCAGATCGAAATATGGCCACTAATTCTACAACTTGCATGAGGTCAGGTCTTGTTTTTGTTGCATATAATAGGCTACCAATCATTGATCTATGCATAGTTTGGTCTACTTCTATGGATTCATCATCTTTGCTAAGTTTGCATCTTGTAATCATAGGATTGCTCATATGTTTACAATCTTCCATTTGAAATTTATTCAACATTTCTTTAATGTATTTGGTTTGAGATATGAATATGCCTTTGTCTGATTATGAAACTTGTAATCCTAGGAAGAATATCAATTCACCAAGCATTGACATCTCGAATTATTTTTGCATTTTTGTAGCAAATTGCTTGCTTAGAGGATTTAGATTACTTCCAAAGATGATATCATCCACATATACTACAACAATAATCATATTCTTATTTTCAATTTTAATGTAAATATTGTTGTCAGTAGCTCCTCTTTTGTATTCTTGTCGTTGTAGATGATTATCAAGTCTTAAAAACCATGCTCTGGGGGCTTATTTGAGACCATAGAATGATTTATTTAATTTTAAAACATAATCTTCATTTTATGATAACATAAATCCTTCAGGTTGTTCTATATAAACTTATTCCTCAAAATTTCCATTTAAGAATGTTGATTTGACATCCATTTGATATATTTTGAAGTTTTTAAAACATGTAAATGCCAAGAACATTCTGATAGCTTCTAATCTGACTATTGGGGAAAAACTTTCATCAAATTCAATCCCTTCTACTTGTGCATATCCTTTGCACACTAATCTCGCTTTATTCCTTATAATTTGACCATCTTCATTAACTTTATTTTTTTTAATCTACTTGGTCCCTACCACAATTTTGTCTTTTGGTCTTGGGACAAGTTCCCATATCTGATTCTTCTCTATTTGATCAAGCTCTTAATTCATGGATTTAATCCAATATTCATATTATTTGGCCTCTGCAAATGTTTTGGGTTCTATTAGGGAGAGCATTGCTTGTTTTGATTCATATGTTATCCTTCATCTTGTTTCAACTCCAACACTTTTGTTGCCTATGATTTGACTTTCAGGATGATCTCTTTGAACTCTTCTTGATGGTACTTTTGAATCTTTTCTTGGTGATGCTTCCTCTTTGTTGTATTCTTCACTTTGTGATTCTTATTCTTGTATTTCTTTAGTTTCTTATTCATCATCATCGTTTCTTGTTCTTTCATCAACTTGTGAATTATCTTGAGATTTGATTATTATTGATTTTAGATCATCCACTTTTACATTTTCACTTTCCACAATTTTGTGCAATCTCAAATTGTAGCATCTATAAGCATTTTTATTGGATGAGTAACCAATAAATATGCCATCATCTGATCTAGAATAAAAATTTCCTAGGTTATCATCGTCTCTTTTTATATAGTATTTTCTTCCAAAGACTCTGAAGGGTTTGAATGATGTTGGTCTGCCAAACCACAACTCATATGATGTCTTGTCATGGTTGATCCTAAGTTGTGCTCTGTTAAGTATGTATATTGTTGTATACATTGCTTTTCTCCAATATATATATGGTAGTTTGGCTTCATTTAACATAGTTATGGTTGCTTCTTGAACAGTTCTATTTTTCCTTTCAACAACTCCATTTTGTTGAGGAGTTCTTGGAGCTGAAAAGTATCTTTTAATTCCATGATCTTCACAAAACTCATTGAAATTATTCAAGGTAAATTCTCATCCATTGTATGATCTTAGGCACTTGATTTTGAGATCAGTCTCATTGTCAACATGTGCTTTGAATATTTTGAATTTTTCTAATGCTTCTAATTTCTCTGTAAGAAAGGATACCCAAGTCATCCTTGTATAGTCATCAATGAATAAAATGAAGTAATGGTCACTTTGTGTTAAGAACCAAACATCAATATAGCATATTAAAACCTCAGGAAAAGTACTCAACGCCTTGAAAAAGAGATAATATCAGATAATAGGCCTCTTCGAGGGGGCAACCTCCTTTTACCCCACTTAAATGTTCAAGTACAAGATGATTC
>JZKD02S1673158.1:510884-538781 GCA_000966675.3 Picea glauca
AGTCTTGGATTCCCACCAAATGAGTGTTGCACTATCCAATCTTAAAGAAGCAAGCTGAATCTTAGTTTCATCATCTTGAATTTTTTGTATCCTACAATACACCTCAATCTAACGATTCCAATTATCTAATTTCTCATCATTTACTTCTCCATTGTACATTGGCAATTCGAATTTAATATCAAGTTTTAACGAAGGAATTTGTGGAGTTTTACCATGTCCTTTTGGAGAATTCGGAAGAGGTCTTGAATTGGTAGAAGAAGAAGAAGAAGAAGATGGAGGTGAGGGTGGTGGAGAAGGACCATTCCCTCCACTTCCATTTGGAGTTTTATCACCACTGTCTCCCTTGTGCTTTGAAGGGTTGGAGCCTTCACCTTGCGACCTTGTATTCCTTTCCATCAAGATTTTCATCATCTCTCGCATTTCCATGACAGCCTTTCTGAGATCTTCATCTTCTGCAGGAACATGTTCATGACTCTCTTCATGAGCCATACTTTGTGAATGCCTCCTTGAAACTTGTGGTGATGATATAAGCTTCCTCCTTGAAGGATGAGAACTTGGCTCTACAAGTTGACCTTCTCCTCTTGTGAGTTTCAACCTTGTGAGCATCAAAAAACAAAACACTTTCAAATAATCAAGTCTTCAAAAACCTATGCTTTGATACCAACTTGATCTAAAAATGAAGAAGACTAGTATCTTGAAATTATTTGCAAGTAAAATTTATGTGTTAAAATGAAAATGGATCAACTTTGCAACACAACTTTAATAGGATTTGCGCATTCAAGATGCATATAAACAGCAGCAATAACAGTGAACAGAAAACACATAACACAACAAATGATAAAGGAGTTCACCCCTCTCTTGGGCTACATCTCCTGGTCCAGCTTCCAATGGATCATTTGTATTATTTGCTCAAAGTGCTCAAAAATGTGCTTTACAATGCTCAAAATTCCAAATAGGCTGCTCCAATGGCTTCAGAACGTCCAAAAACCCCTAGCTGGGCTTTTTTGGCACCTCGTTTGGCCAAAAATTGAAGAAGATAGGCTTCCTGGAAGTCCCCCTTCAAACTTGTTGTCTCTGCATCTACAAAAAGCACCCTTGTTGGCTCAACCTAGCCCACGCACATATTTAAGCATAAAAACTTAGCACCGGACGCAAACGCGCGAACAGTGCAAATCGTAGGATAGTTACAGGCGCACCTAGCCCCTAACCGTCAAGGGCAAGGTCGTATGACCCATACGACCGTGTGCAAGTGCAAACATAGACCCTCGTTCCACAAGCCAATGGTTAAAGGACAAGTGGCAGGTCATTTGTATAACTTTTGAAACCAAATCAAAACGCAACCGCGTGCACCAAATAGTATAGCAATGGGTCATATGTTAACGCAATGTGCAACCAAGGGCTGGGGCTAAGCCCCAGCTTGGTCGCGCCCCAACTATCCACATATGCAAACATATATAAATATATTTCCATATATATAACAAGGACCAACTAGTGGTGCATCGGTTGGCGGATCTTCCCAAGTCTCTCCCCCCTGCGCGGAGGTCGCGAGGTCGACTCCGACCAACAACATAATTTTAAACCAATGTATATATGACACGTGGAGGCCATTGACTGGGCCATGTGTTGCCATCCTGTTCACTGCAAACATGCCACATCACATGCCAATTATCCACGAAACTGTTTTTCATGTGTCGTACGGACTGCCATGTCAGCAGCCGTACGGACTGTACAGTCAGCATCCCTTTTTTACCTGTTTGTAATTTTGAACAGAACACGATATCTCTCGCTCCCGACGTCCGTTTGAACCCAAACGAGTTGCATTGGGTTCGTAACGATGAGGCCTGTGATCTCGTTCTATTTGAAGTGATTCCGAGCAATTTTAATTTTTGAGCAAAATTTGATCCCCTGGATCATTCCTATATTTATTTTGTTGATTAACAGTGCATCACTTTTACAAATATAGGATTTGCTAATCCACCCAGAATTGCATTAACACTCCTTGAATTATAATTGTAGAGTTTTTTTTCAACAACATATGAAGGTGAAATAGTTGGTGCAATGTAACCATTTACCACAGATAGCCATACATCACAACCAAGATCCATCAAATAACTTTTCATCCTTATACTCCAAAATGAATAATCATTTCCTCTGAACAATGGTGCTTTGTTGGAGGGCATTCCTTCTTGTTGATCCATTGGATTTATCATAATCTTCCTTCAATTGGTTATACTGTGGTGAAGGAACCTACTCTTATACCAAATGTTGGAATTTTATTCAATACTGAGAGGGGGGAGTGAATCAATATTGATTCTTTTTCACAAATTAAATTAATTCTTTAATTTTTAATTTATGAACCATACAATTTATCAACAAGAATGTATAGAAAACTAAAATTAAATGTAACAATCATAAGAATTATATTTCAGTTATAAGTTTTAGTTTGCAAGAGACACCAATCTCTCTTATTTTGAGCACGGACTAGAGGAGACATGAATATCTTGTTTTCCAAGCACCAACTCCCTGTATATCAAGCTCCAACCTGTAAAGGACTCCAATCCTCTGTTTTTCAAGAACCAACTTGAGGAAGCTACAACTCCCCATTTCAGGCTTCAGACTGTAGAGGACTCCAATCCTCCATTGCTCCTCCCTTCCACCCTCACTTCATGTGAATGTTTCAGGCTCTTCCTTGGACTCTATCTGTGTTTTATATCTTCTTAATTAGACCACATAGACACTTCTTTTTCCAATATACTTCTATGTATATATAGTCTTCCAATAGGTGTATGATATTAAATCATTGTGTATCTTTGTAAATGGTTTATGAACCATTGTGCCTTTTCATTTTATTTAATAAAATAACAATAATCTGTCATTTTAATTAAGAAAAAACCTTTCCTCCTTTGTTATTATAATTCATACAATATTTATAAAAGCTATTTGTTTTACAGTTTAAAACCCCATTTGCCTTTGTAGGGATTTTCAACCTTATGAGTCAATCACATATATGGATTGACTTTTTTAATTCGATCCTACACTACCACTATGTCTTTGATGCTTCAATAGATTAAATTCAAGCTTTAAGTTTCTTTATGATCCCTATATTGTACCTAACATTGGGTAGGTTATACTCTTGTGGCCCCTTTTCTCATAGGACCAACCGATGTGACTGATAGCTATATAAGAAAGACACAAGGCCCGTTTGATTATCTAGCCCATAGGCACTTCAAGTGACCATACACTATGACGAGGTGGTAACCCAGTACTTAAACCCATCTTTGCTTCATATTTCCCATATAACCTTGGTCTGTGACCGAGAGAAAACACGAACATAGCTTATTTGGACGTTTAACCAAATCAACGGTTGTGTTTTAATAAACTGTTGAGTGGATGGTTGGTGTCCATTCTCACATTTATGTTTGTGTTGACTCTGTTCAATAATCACAAAACATGAATTAGTTGTGGATCGTCTGATCCAATCGTCGATGGAGGTGACAAAAACTAAGGTGGATTTGAGTTGAGGCTTCAGGTTCGAACATGGTAAATAATATTCGTTCTTTTTTCAAATGTGAAATTTATTTACGTCATTCGATCATGCTTCCTTTTGGATTCAACTATCATCATTGTTCTTTATTCCATTTCTATCAATGTTTTTACCTTACTTTCTTGGAGGCATTAATCCTCATAGAAATTCTTATACGCCCTGAGATCTTGGGCCTTTATTTAGTTCATCTTGAGACAATGATCTAATGATGTAGGTCCAGTGAACTTAGGATGGTCAAATGATAATTAAATCACCACTTTCCCACATTTTTTATTTGATCTGGGAGTAAACTCATATATTATTTGTTTCGAAAATAATGGTTGTAGGTAAATTATATTTTGAGCACTAGTCTGATCGTTCCTCCTTATGAGTTGACCCTTATTCTAGAGTCTTTAGAGTAGGTGGTGATGAAGTTGACAGATTTAATATAGTAGAAATTGAATCGGTTTGAGATATGACCTAGAGGGAAGATATTAATCCAGTCATAGATCAAGTTATTAAACCTTGTGGTTGATGTTATAATAGCAATAAAACAATGATATGAGGAAGCAATTTGTGCCAAAGTTGTATTCACTATTTCAATAGATGGTAAAGACATAGGCATAACACTAGACATAATTCCACTGTAGAGTTTTTTCATGATATCTTCAAGAATGAACCATATACTTTTGTTGAGAAATAAACCTTGTCTTATTTATTCCTTCACCTGTGACTTGTATGGATCCATATTATATTAGACATTTATCCTCTTTGTTTGTTCAATTGCTTCTTTTGTTATTGGATGCCAGTAACACATTTCAACATAAAAATTTGTTGGGACACTGATATGAATATATGGACCTTAATCAAGCTCTCAATATGGACAGAGTTATAGACCATGTTACCCTCGATGGAAACATCATAACACTCTATCCAATATTCTGTCTCAATACCATATTAATCATGTTGTCCATATTTAACCCCTTTTGACATCAATGACAACACCAAATATCCAAAAATTTAGAGGGAATTACATATACCGTTGGAAAGGTCTCAGAATAATATTTCCAACCATACAACTTGTGCTCTCATTTGAGCTATGTATCTAGGGTAAAAATCCCTTCAAATATAGGGTATCCAAACTAGACAAAAACACTTCAAAAGTAATACTTTCAACAATATCCATCTTGCAATATATGTCTTTGACATATGTAGGCTTGTAGTATTTTTCTTGGACATCTATAGGCTCCCCCTGTCTTTAACATCAATGAAAACAATATTTCCAACATGAATCAGTCATTAAGGATGTTAATTACTTAAAGTAATAAAAGAGTAGCAAAGGAAAGTTGGAAAAGGTTGACTCAAGGAAATAATTGAAAAATAAAGATGAATAAATCAAAAGGTTACATAAGCGTAATCATTAACGGCCTAATGATGTTAATAATGTGAAAATACATTTACAAGGGGAAGAATGAAATATCATTAGTGAAAACATATGTAAAATTGTTGAAGAATCCATGGATGTTGATGATATCAAAGAAGAAATGAAATAAATAATTGAATAAGGAAGAAATAATTGATGGAAAATCTCAGCATTCATCTTCAGAAGGAGAAGAAAGACAAGACTCAATATGGTCACCAGAAAATAATTGAATAAGTTGACCTCCATCTTGAAAATGATAAAGTCAAATATGATGGAATTATCTCAAAAGTAAGTGGTAGCGAATACTAAGCACAAAGGATAGAGGATTTCATTGTCCATGAAATAATATGGATTACATGGGAGGGAAAAATGAAGGAAACCCATCAAATGTGAAACCATATTGACACCCTCATTACCAGAAAAGTTTTTTGAGAAAGACAAGAAAATTGACATAGACATTACCAAAGAAGAAGACAGAATAGTAAACAATATTCATGGAATAGGGCATCACATAAACATTATTTTATATTATATTATTGAATACCAACAACTACGACAAATTGGATAAGTCACAACAACAACACATGGAATCAAAGGAAACAAAATTATGCAACAACTAGCTCTCAAGGACTAAGACCAAAAATAATTGAGTTTGTATGGGTTGACCATCGTCGATGGCAACAAGAAAGAAGGAGTATAGTTAAACTATATTACTTGGTTTCATCACATGTAACACATGTTGGGCACTTTAATTGTCTAAATAAATAGATAATTAAGGTGTTCAATATGAATTATCAAACCCAGGGAAGTTTTGTTATTGCGAGATAATTATGCACAGTCTATGCTAGATTATGAAAGCAAACACTAATCAATTGCAGTAAGGAAAATTAACACTAAAAAAACAGAGTTGAAAAGCTGAACACTAACACAAGTTGCTGACATGGCTGGAGTTCTACAGAATTGAAATCACACTTGCATAATTAAAATCTAATTTGATGAGTTTATAAGAATCTTGGATTATCTAATCTATTCTAATTTTATATTTTACTCTTGCAGAAGGAATTTTTGTGCTAATTGCTAAAAGGAAGTCTACTTAATTGCAGAAAGGGAATTCACACTTTTGTTTTCTTTTGCTTGAAAATAGAGATTTAATCTAATGTATAAAAAGGAAAGAAATTCTCCAACAGTATTCAACAATTGACTCTAACTCTCATGAGACACATTGATGCACATTTAACAGAAAGGGACTAAACTGTAACAACAATTGTATTCTAGAAATTCTAAATAGATAAATCATCCAAATCAAAGCAGTTAATCTAAAACTCAAAACAGAGGGGAGTCTATGAGGAAGGTGGGCCCTTTCCTTCTCACTGAATCCACTCGAAAATACTACAGTAGGTTGGAGAAACTCAAATCACTTTCTTTATTAAATCACCAAAATGTTCAGATACAAAAATGCTTCACTTTACTCTCTGTTCCACAGTTAATCTTTGTTTCACCCCCTAAATAATTACAAAATATATGTTATTTAAAGACAGGGAAATTCAATTGAAACGGACTCAGAATAGCCTTGAGAATCGGAGATTCTCAGGCTGTTCGTATGATATAAAAGATCTGTCATCTTCACAAAATTTGGAAATAATCTTGATCACCAGCATGAGCCAAAACGTGTAACAGCCTTGAAGGTCTGTCTTCAAAACGTGTAACAACCTTGAGGATACGGATTTGAATGATATACCAGCTTCCAGAATCAGTGGGAGTCTATTGCAGTAGGTGTAACAGCTTCCAAAAAAGTGTGTGATTGTTGTAGTCATGTAACAACATGCAGAATGGGCGCACAGCTGTAACAACTGGTGTAACAACAACAATATTTCTTCAAGACTTGGTTGTTTTTCTTTAATCTACACATTTTGATCATTATTTGAGCATTCATGGGTAAAATATGAGAAAATCTACCAATCAAATGTGTTAAGTAAATAAGAATACAAAAGAAAGATCAATGATTTATACCTTGGAAAAAAGGTCGTAGCAAACAGTATATTAGGCATTTTAGCATAGAAATGATAAGGTTGAATGAGCAAAAGGTATAGTGAAAAAGGGACATTTTTGGGTCCTAACATGCCCCCCAACTGAATACATTGCATGTCCTCATGCAATCCACATCCAAGACTTACTTTGAGTCTGAGTCAGGGAAGTGACTCCTCCAATGCAAATTGCTAAGACAAAATTGTCATGAGATTCTTCATCTACAAGTCTAAATCCATTGCTCCTTACCATCTCCAAACAACATCTTTTGAGACCTTTGACCCTATGTATACTCTGAATGAGGCATCCAAAAACTGGGAAAATGAAACTTGAGTCCCATCCACTGATGCCTACACGTTCTCATACATGTAATACTTATTCCTTCTTGACCAAGAATTTGGCTGGTTCTTCATCATGACCAGTGACTGGTACTTTCACTATTTTATACCCTGCCTGAAAATAAATATTACCACATTCATATCACATGTTCTCTCTATTTTGATTCATCACATATTTTTTCAGTGTTAATATATCCAAAGTTAACTCATCTGGGTTTCTCTGTCGAGCAACCTGCAATTCCTTCTTTAGGGAATCCAACTCTACTTTGAGGCTTTCATTTTCCTTCATTAGTTCAGTAATCCTGGAATTTTCTGTATTATTTTTCTTCTTCTCAATTTGAGCAAACAACTGAGCAAGTGGCACATCCTCACTATTTTGTGTAACTGGTTCTTGTGTGGTAGATACACTCATGATAATTGGTTCTTGTGGAATAGCTAATTCAGGCATGACTGGTTCTTGTGGAACAATCTCTTCCTGTGCAGCTGGCTCTTGTGTAACAGCTAGTTCAGGAATCACTAGTTCTTGTGGGACAGTCTCTCCCTGGGCAGTTGGTTCTTGTGTAACAGCTAAGTTCTGGGAAGAGGCTAGTTCTTGTGTCACAGTCATGTTTTTGGAAGGGACTGGTTCTTGTGTAACAATCACTTCTTTATCAACAGAGGATAATGGAAGAAGAATGGGTATTTCCTATTCCATATTCTTCCATCCCATTGTTGCTTCAGTAGACCTTGTTGATCTAGTTTTCCTCCTAGGTAATGTAGAGACAAAAATAGGGGTTTTCCTTTTCTTTGCTTTAGGAGAAGGAGGGTGTTCTTCAACAACCAGACAAGGAGGAATATCTGCAATGATGGGGTCTTGTATAATATGTACTTCGTAACTCGATGAGTGATGCATAGAATCATCAAGTGGAGTCGATGATTCTGCTACAATTTGGTTACATTCGGCCTGAATTGAAAAAATGGTTTCTTGAAGTTCCTTGCACAAGGTAAAACCCGGTATACATATCTCCATAGGATCAGTTTGCGGCTCACTCATGTTTGTATTATTGATGTCACAATTGGGCAGGGTATGAGCATCAGAAAAATCAGGACACTCTGTCACAACAACATGGGTATTTTGAGATGTGTCTGGTTCAACAGGAGGTGAAATCGATGTTCTGGCTATTACAGTGGGGGTTGTAACTGTTGTGGAAGTAGACCTCCTTGACCTAGTTCTCTTCCTAGGTAATGTAAAGACAGAAGTAGGGGTTTTATTTTTCTTAGCTTTAGGAGTAGGAGGGAGTTCTTCAACAACAGTTGTTGCAGCCGATGGCTGAGGCTCATGACTTGGTCCAAGAATTGGGTTTTCAACTGCAGGCATAGGGTTTAGTTGTTCTAGTTCAACTTTGTCGATGCTTTTTTTAGTGGTGTTAAAGTTTCTTCTGGTTTTTCATTTGATTCTCTGAATCGACTTACGGGCAGTTATAGTGGGGGATTTAACTGCTGGTGCAGCCGAGGGATGAGGCTCATGACCTGGTCCAAGGATTAGGTTTAGCTGTTCTAGGTTGGCCATAACAATATGCACAGGATTTGGTTGTTCTTCCACTTCAGGTAATGGGTCATTAGGAATTCTCATTCCTTTACGACTCAACAACCCTATCAGTTTTTTATTAGAAAGACAATTCTTGGGATTCTTTGATTTCTTGACAAAGTGAGTCATATTATGCAAGGAATGAATAAGGAAATAAGGGATGTTTATTAGCTTCTGATGTCTTAAATGTGACAGTAGGATAAAATCATAAAAATAAACTACTTGATATCTTCCTCAACATGTAATGTACCTTTTTACAAATTTTGATACTTTCCCCCGTGGTTTTGGTAAGGAACCTACATCTGCACCTTGGCCCTTGTTCTGAACTTGCTCATCGCCCATGAGAAAACCCTTCTGTGCTTCAGGAAGATTTTCTTTTCTGATAAACCACCTTGTTCATGTGGTCGACAACCATGTCACAATAGCCACGGTTTCCTCTGTCACTGGAATCCTCACCCCGTGCACCATCGAATACCCCTCTGTGAGATTCTGACTAAACTCCAATACCTCTTCTTCATTAAGCCCCTGCAGCTTCTCAAAATGAGAAATCCATCCAGCCTGCAGGAATTTTTCGTAAACATTTGGGTATAACAGTAATGCATCCAGATTTTCCGGTTCATATCTCACAGTTGATCCTCCCATGACATCGTTTTAGAATATAAAAAAGAACAAAGGAGGAGAGACCAGCACCTAAACCATAGACACAACAAGTTTGAATGAGGATTGCATAAAGAACACGGTGTCTCAGCAAAAATAAGCATGGTCGAAAGGTGGCAGAGGTGCATATAAAATGGGATTTTGACGGCTAAGATTTTCTTTTCCCCCCTAACTAATATGATTGGCTCATGGTGAAATGAATTTAGGACAACCGGCAGGTAAGCATTAAATATTGCCTCCATATATACATTACTTTGACACATAATATTAGTCACGTACCTCATAACTTACCACATGAACCGATCTATCAGAGTAACCGCACTATCCAATCGCCATCTAATCCACGTGGAATAGCTATAATGATGAGAGATGGATCTTGGAACGTGAGAAATGATGATATGACAAGTGGAGCAGAGGTGGAGTCCTTTCTTTGGTTGTCCAGCTAGAAATCTGCGGATGTGGAGTCAAGTAATGATGAAGCAACCTTTTCTGACAGAGAGAGTGGAAAAGGTAGCAGCGGAAATGAAAAAACAACAGTGTCTCATCATGGAAAGATAGTAGAGCGGGAAATATTGATGGAGTATCAGCATGGAAAAGTAGCATAAATGTTAAATAAAATGGGTGAAGCGGCATGTAAATCGGCCAATATGTCGTGAAAGAGTGTAATATCATGTAAGACAAAATAGTCGGGAAAAAGGTGTAACAACATGTAAATCGGCCAATTTCTCGGAAAAGAGTGTAACAGCATGTAAGACAAAATAGTCGGGTCAATGGTGTAACAGCATGTAAAGTGACCATTTTGTTGGAAAGAGGTGTAACAACATGTAACCCGGCCGAACACAGAATCACTTAGTTTTTAGGAAGTTTTTCAACTTCCAGAAACTAATCCTTCGGCTCCTTCCACTTGATTTTTATCAATCCATCTGCACACAAGTAACTGCCTGATACCCTTCTAGGTTGAATTTATTAAAGAAGCATAAAAATTTTGAAGCAAAAACAGAAAAACTCAAATTCGCAGATTTTATTTATTTTCAAGGTTTTATTGAAAAGCAAAAATTTCTAAGGTTTAGAAGGGGAAGGAGAAAGCTCCTTTCCCTTTAAAAATTGATAACATATATTAGTTGTACATCTGAATGTAAATTCTGTCTTGGAAAGTGGACGCTAATACAAGCGCAACCAATGACCATTTGCAAGTAACTGTGTATTGGATCCATCAATAGTGATCAACCTGATTGTCCCATTGGGAAAAACAATGTCTTCCTCATAAGGTCCTAGTCATATTATACGCAGCTTGCCCTAAAATTCTTTAAAGAAAGAATCATACAACAAAGCCCAATCTCCCTTTTTGAATAACTTCTTCTTGAAGTCTTGGTCATGCCACTTGGTTCTTTGTTGTTGAATCACTGTGGTTTGATGAATAGCATCCAAACGCTTCTCATCCAGCTCATTTAGCTGTTGTAGTCTAGACTTATGTGCCATAGGCAAGTCGAGATTGATTGTTGATGCATTTCTTAAGGTTTTGATTTCAAACTCAATGGGGAAAACAGGGCTCTTCCCATATACCAGTTCATAAAGAGAAAAATTAGTTGTGTTCCTCCAAGTGGTTCGATAAGCCCATAGAGATTCATGAAATCTATCAAACCAATCCCAATGATGTTCCCTCACTGTCTTAGTAAGAATATCTTCTATGACTTTCTTTGTACTTTCCACCTACCCATTACCTTGGGGATGGTATGGAGAAGTTGTTCTATGTAAAACATGATATTTACTGAGTAGGGCTTCAAACTTATGTGATGTGAAAGGTGGTCCCCCATCAGTTACTAACTCTCTCGGAACTCCAAACCTAACAAATATATCTTCAAATAAAAATGCTAAGACAACTTCTTATGAGGCCCAGATGAGTGTTTTTTCCTCTACCCACTTGGTCATGTAATATGTGCAAACTATTATATAGACTTTATGATTAGAAGTTGGGTTAATGGGCCCTAAAAAATCCATGGCCCATCTCTCAAAAGGCTCTAAAACCACTTGAGGTTGGAGAGGCATGTCATCCCTATGATTTGGCCGACCCATTTGTTGGCAACTGTCACAGGCTTGGACATACTTCCTGGCATCTTGAAATATTGTGGGCCAAAAATAACCAATCCTCAAAATTTTATGCCCAATCCTTTTATTAGCAAAATGACCCCCAAAAGGGCCATCATGGAAAGCTTTAAGCAGATCATAAACTTCATCATCTCTCACACATCTCCTGATTTCTTGATCCAGGCCTGTGTAGAAAAGATATCCCCCTATCCAACTATACCGAGCACTCTTTTGAATAATCTTCCTTCTTTCTCAGGGAGATAGATGTGGAGGTACTTTCCCTGCAACCAAATAATTAGCAATGTTTGCATACCAAGGTGAGTGAGAAGATACTGCAAACAAATGTTCATCTGTAAAGGAATCATCTACAGGTGAATTATCGTCATTTATATTCAATCTTGAGAGAAAATCAGCAACCACATTTTCTTTTCCTGGTCTATCTACTATAGTTATGTCAAATTCTTATATTAGTAACAACCATCTTATTACTCGGGCATTAGTAATATTTTTATTCATCAAATATTTAATTGTTGAATGATTAGTATGAATAAAAGTAGAATAACCAGTGAGATCATGCCTGAATTTATTGATAGCATAAACTACTGCCAAGAATTATTTTTCTGTGACTGTATAGTTTATCTCAGCAGGAGCCATGTTCTTTATAATATAGTAGATAACATAGGTATCTTTGTCCTCTTGTTTCTCTAGAACTACACCAATTGCAGTATCTAAGGCATCTGAATAAATGTGAAATGGCAGAGCCCAATTGGGCCCTCTCAAAATGGGATCTGTGGACAATTTATGTTTCAGATCTGCAAAAGACAATTCGCATTTGTCAGTCCAACTAAATTCAACATCTTTTGTCAATAGAAAAAATAAGGGAGTGGCAAGTTTGGAATTTTTTTTAATGAATCTCCTGTAATATCTAGCATGCCCTAAAAATATTATTACCTCTTTCGGTGTTTATGGAGTTGGAATGTCCAAAATTACTTGGATTTTGGCTAGGTCTACCTGAATTCCTGCATAAGAAATGAAGTGTCCCAACACCACACCTTCACTCATCATCATATGACACTTTTATGTACCTAGAGAAATATGAGATTGTATGCATCTTTTGAGTATTTTTCCAGATTAGCTAAAGCTTCATCGAAATCAATACCATAAGGTGTAAAGTCATCCATGAATATTTCCATACAGTCATTCACCATATCAGATAAAATATCAATTACAGCTCTCTGGAAAGTGGTTGGTGCATTACACAAGCCAAATGGGAGAACCTTGTAGGAAAATGTACCCCAAGGGATGGTAAAGGTGGTCTTATCTTGATCCTATGGAGCAATTGTTATCTGGTTATAGCCACTAAATCCATCTAGGAAAGAGAAACTTTTTCCCAGATAGGTTGTCTAGAACCTTATCAATAAATGGCAGAGGGAAATGATCCTTTTGTGTGGCCTTATTCAGGGCTCTATAGTCTACACACACTCTCCATTTACCATTCTTTTTAGGCACAATAACCAGGGGTGAAACCCACTCGCTGTCTGATATAGGGTAGATGAATCCTGCATTAAGAAGTTTATGGAGTTCTTCTTTAACAATCTCTTTAATATTAGGGTTCATTCTCCTTTGGGATTGGCAAATGGGTCAACATTATTCCTTAATGTATATATGGTGGGTGCATAGTTCAGAGGAAATTCCTTTCATATCCATGTAATCCCAGGCAAATGCCTCTTTATGTTCAATCAATAACTTCATCAAATGTTCAGTTTCAGCAGAAGATAAATTAGGATTGTTGTTCAGGGTTTTTCCAGGTTTGATTTCTACAGTGATGCTCTCAGAACTGATTTTAGGAAATAATTCAGTTGTTTCAGTGTCTTCTGTTACAGCTGAATTGACTTGATTTACAACAGTTTCAGAGAACATCTATGCATTGACTCCTTCCTGGGTAGTAGGGTCAAAGATTCTCCTCAATCGGTGATATGTGTTTGGTGTAACAATAGAGGGGTCACTGATAAAGATATTGATTATCTCATCCTCTGTCTCATCTTTGAAACTCAAGGATTTTCCTATGGTTAGCACAGGAAGAGCACTTTCATCCTCAATTTCCATCCATAAAGAATTTTTGGGTTCCACACTGGGTGTAGCATGAGGATAAAGGGTAATTTTCTTGGTATCGTAACCATCAGAGATGGTCATTGAACCATATATACAACCAATGAAGGCATCAACTGTAGATAACCATGGTCTTCCTAGAATTAGAGGATGACCCCCCAAACGGGTTTTAGGTTGCAATACAACAAAATCAACAACATACTCCCATGAATCAACTGAAAGAACTAGATCATTGATTACTCCTTCTGGTTTGATAGTGGAACGATCAGCTAATTCTAAAACGATAGGAGTAGATCAAACTTGCGTTCTGATTTGTAGTAATTGTGTCGTCTCTATTGGCATAATGTTATTTATTTCTCCTAAATAAACTAACACATCGGGAATAAATGTTTGTCCAATTTTGACAGTGACTGTAGGGTTTCTTGGGTCGCCATATTTAATAGGTGGGGTTTTTCCTAACATCAGTCCAAACAATTCTCCCACTACATGTGTTGTGAGGGGATCCCTAGGTTTCCTGACGTAGCCGCACCCTCTGCCTCGGCAAAGGCCTCTGCACTGACCTCCCGTTCTTTAAGGATCGTTCTAATTTTTCTCTCGATCCGGAGTGGCTCCTTCGATTCTCCACTGGAAACTTCTATAAAAATTGACCCACGGGTATTTTCTGCTCCTCGCAACCTCTAGGCTCGATCGTTGTTCTCTTCATGACAGGAAAATGGAAAATCGGGTTTTGGGGTTTCGCAATCCCCGATGTCGCAACTCTTTTCGTTCCTGATTTCTCGATCTCCAATATCCCGATATGCTCCAACTTTCGCTAGTCCCATGGGCTATACTTTTGGGTCCATACGACCTCTCTTTATATGACCGCAATCCTATCACCCTTTTGGGATTTCGGGGTTTCAGATGTTGAAGTGTATGTGACCTCTTGTTCTCAAGATCCCCGATTCTCCGAATCCCTATATGATGTCACTGAGAACCCCTTGTTGACTTAGACACAATCAACGGTCATGATCATCTACTAAATCAACGGCTCCAGATCTCCCTTGGGACTTCGCTATTTCAAATGTCGAAATGCATTTGTCTTCGATTTCCCCGATCTCTCGAATTCTGATTTCCCGATATGATTTCCTTTTTCGGGACTTTCCCCGAAAGTTGAGATTGTTGCCACGCATCCTTAAAGATGGACGGTCCTCATCTGCTTCGGGGTTTTCACCGTGGAGATTCCCGATTCCCCCGTTATGACAAGATGACGTCATCTGGGCCCCATAACAGAGATTTCCTCCTTTCGGGATTTCAGACTTCGCAATTCCGAAATGCAAGTGTTTTCTGTCTTCAGGATTTGCGAAACGTCGAATCCCGATATGCCGATGGAATCCCGATCTCCACCACGTGTCCCAACTGACGGATGGTCCTGATTCAATCTCGGGATTTCGTGACTTTTGATTCCCCGATGACACAACCTTCTGTCACTCAAAACCCCGGTAGTTGAAATACCGACGGGTTTCCTAATCTCCGCCACGTGTCACAACAAATGGATGGCTCGAATCATTTCGGGACTTTCACCATGGAGATCTCTGATCCCTTGTCTTCAAGATTTCTGATATCCCGATGGCTGAAATCCCAATGCGCCAATGCCTTTCAGGACTTTCTCCTCTCCTTACGAGGGTTTAAACCTCGTGCAGTTTATAGCCAATCCAATGGCTGACGGATATTCGGCACTTCTTGATGAAGTGTCTCCACCGTCCGTTCCACTGATCTTCTGCGCGCACTCCAGAGATTAAACTTTGCACGTCTTCGCCCAATCCAATGGTTAACGGGTATCTAAGAGAAATCCGACGACTCATGATATCCTCTTCTGTGCGCTTCTTTTGCTGCTCCCTGGACATAGAAACTTCAATGGTCCAGAATCTATCGGTCCATCCAACGATAGTGGTTCTCCCTTCTGAGCTTTAGCGCTTTCTCCCAATGCTTGGAAAATTTTCTCCAAGACTAGAGGCTTCGACCTTTGCTCCGTTTCTGTGAGCTCTTCATATTTAAGCCTCGCCTACATTCTCCGCGACGCTATTCCTCCTGAGATTTTCTCTGTTCGAATCCTTGAAGGATTCTATGACTTCCGCGTCTCTGTAGAATCTTGCACATGAAAGTGCTATCCTTCCTGAGCTTTACTCTCACCCGGACCTCTCTGGAAAATTCGGTCCTTTTGTTCCTTTCTCCCTCATATGGAGAATATTGGATGCCCTGATGACTATCCTATCCTTCACTCAAGCAACCTATTGTTGAGTCTGCAGGGTGTTCAACAACCCTATGAAGATCCCTAAATGGAATCTTCCTTCAAATTCCAGAACTCGACAGAGTTCTCTTCTTCTTTGTGCCAACCTGCACACTGTCTCAATGTCCTCCTGGAAAAGTGTCTTCTCACAGAAAATCCAACAGTTTTGTACTCTTCCATACACCTATGCACCTGCTCAATGCCCACTTGGCAGAGCTCTCAAAATCCTCAGTGATTCTGGTTCTCCTTTAACTCACAGCAAATTTCTTCTAAATGCATTCCTATGCATATGCTCAATGCCACTTGGCAGAGCTCTACAGAACTCCTCAAAAATTTTGTCTGCAATTGTGTTTCCATATACAGCCTTGCCTCCAAGGTATTCAGAAACCTTGAGGTCTTCCTCTGAGTTGATGATTCCAGTTCCTGTGCCACCTGGCACGTCTTTGTCTGAATCCTCAGAGTTCAGAAGTGCTTCTGTGCACTGGTATTCAGAGACCGCAGTACTCTGTCACGCCCTCCTGGCATGAAACCACAAATAACCTCAAGCCCAAAATAAAAACAACCTGCAATTGCCTAGCATACATCTACAGCATGAATTCACAGCATAAAATAGAACACACCAAGACATCCACATAACACATAAATACATGCAGGAAAAACTGCTTTTGTTTGTATTAAAATGGAAAATGCATGTTTTACAAAGGTGTTCCTGAGCACGGCCTGTAACAAGGTCTTGTCTCCTCTCTTATGCTCTCTACTCGCAGATTCTCTTCTCCTTCTTCTTTCCAAAATGAGATCCTCTCCTGATCTTTTTTTACCTGAGGGGGCTCTTAGAGCTCTTCCCTCCAATCTACCTACCCTATTCCATTACATTGAATGGGTTGTCTAGTCCAACATATGGATCTAGATCTTAGCCTTACAAACATTAAAGGCCTACCTACTCTAATGCTTGCACAAAGGCACGGCTCCATGGCTCAACAGCCTACAACATTAATTACATTCAAATTCAAAATTGAAGATGAGGGTTGCACCTCTCTTCAGCCTTGAATGCATGCGCTGACGTGGATGGTTGGCTGGCTGACTGACGTGGAGAGATTCTCCTGCATCATACTCCTCAGTTGCAAAATTCATGAGCTCCTACTCATGAGATTCCCATCTCAGTTGTGGAAATCATCCTGGATCCTAAATCATCCTTTGGAGTTGTTCATCAGCTCCATCTCCCTGTTGTTGATGTTGTTGCTTCTGTTGTTGCTGCTGCTGCTTCTGTTGTTGCTACTGCTTCTGCTGATGCTGCTGCTTCTGCTGCTTCTGCTGCTACTGCTGCGTCTGTTGTTGCTGCTGCTTCTGCTGCTGCTGTTGTTTCTGCTACTGCGTTGCTATTGTATTTATGCCCAACTTCTCCTTGCTGGCAGTCTCTGCTGACTCTACCATCAGCCTTCTAATTTCTTCTATCACCTCATCCAGCTGTTGAATTGGTTGGCCCTGTTTATGCAGTCTCCCCAGCTGAAAAAGTTTTCTACAAATGGGTAGATCACTGTGATCTCCCATGCCTTCTTCTTCATCTGCTTCCAACCTCACCTGTTGGATGTGCATGCCCTGCACTATTACCCTTCTCTAGAGGGATTCAATTTGTTCATACAGATTAGCAAAGCTAATGATGTTTGCCTCTTCCTCTTCTTCTTCTGCAAACTCCCAGGTTGTAGTCCTTTCAGTCTCCTGGCTGAAAATATTGAGTCGTTCCTCAGAATGCTCGTCATTCTCTTCTACTTCTTATGTTTTCAGCTTCAGTGTTGCAGCTTCCTCATCTTCCTGGCTGAAAGCATTGATACACTCCTTAGAATACTCATATTCTTCTTCGTCTGCTTGGGCAGCTTCCAAAGTCTGCTCCAATTCTTCTTCCCTGACAGTCTCAGTTGGATGTCCTTCGGTTGTTGTTGCATCTGCGACATAGATTCCTGCCTCCTCTTAGGCAAGTGGTAGGAATATCTCGATTCCCCCAATCATCAATATATTTCTCATATCTTCCTCCTTTGTCAGTTGCACCTACTAATCCAAACTCACCTCTGAATTTATGAGATTCTCAGATAGTCTCATTTGTTCATCCCTGCCCACTTGGCAATATGGGATTTTCCTGTTTCCCTCCTGGCAGACTATGAGATCAACCAATCCCATCTTCATCAGAACCCCTTGCTGAATTGAACTCACCTCCGAGTTCATGAGACTTTCAGACAGTCTCGTATTCTTATCTCTGCCCACCTGGAAATATGGGATTTTCTTGTTGCCCTCCTGGCAGTCCATGGAATCAACTGATTCCATCTTTGTTCCCTTGCTCACCTGGAAAACTGGAAACCTTTCGCTGCCCTCCTAGCATCCTTTGATATCCCACAGTGACCTCATTTCATTGCCCAACTAGAAATGTGAAATTCCTTGGCTATCTTCCTGACAGTCCGTGAGATCTTCAGCTGATCCCATTTCATTCTCTTCACCGAGAATTTTCCCAGTCTCTGGTTCACATATATGACCCATCTCCTCAGGTCCTTCGAGGTTTTTAGCATGCCTCAACCATCCTCTTAATAGCCTATGATGTCTTATGACCATCAACTCCTTGACTAGCCATTTTACCTTCGGCTTCTTCATGGGCCATTCATATACCCATCTCGGCTTGGTATTCTGCTGCATCTGTAGTTCAAGCTCTTCCATTCTTTCCCTGATGTCAGCAAGTTATTTTCCCCTTTCGGTTGTGCTCATCAGCTCTGGGTTTTTCCTTTCAGCATACCTACGGCCTTCAGTAGCCATGTTGTTGTCTCTGTATTCCCTTCTGGAAAATTTGTTGCTCACTCCTGCACCCCGAGTGTCTCGGCTTCTTCCTACAGTCCCCATGACTATCTTCTGGATTGTTTCCTACCTGCAAAACAAATCCTTACAAAGTTTCAGCACTCGTCTCCTTCCTGCTCCTTCTGTCTCTGCAACGTATAGACAGAATCCGTGCTCTGATACCATTACCTTGATGTAGTGTATCAGAGTGCTCTTTATCTCTTATGACTCCCTCGCCTAAAATATACAGACAAGAATTAGGCGTTGATACCACTTGACGCAGTCGCATCCTCTGCCTCAACAAAGGTCTCTGCGCTGAACTCCCGGTATTTAAGGATCGTTCTAGTTTTTCTCTCGAGCTGGAGTGGCTCCTTCGATTCTCCACTAGAATATTCTATAAAAATTGACCCACAGGTCTTTTCTTCTCCTCACAGCCTCTAGGCCCGATTTTTTTTCTCTTCACGACAGGAAAATGGAAAATTGGGTTTCGGGGTTTCGCAATCCCCGATGTCGCAACTCTTTTGGTCCCCGATTTCCCGATCTCCGATATCCCGATATGCTCCAACTTTCACTAGTCCCCTGGGCTAGACTTTTGTGTCCATACAACCTCTCTTTATATGACCACAGTCCTATCACCCTTTCGGGATTTCGGGGTTTCGGATGTTGAAGTGTATGTGACCTCTTGTCCTCAGGGTCCCCGGTTCTCCAAATCCTGATATGACGTCACTGAGAACCCCTTGTTGACTTAGACACAATCAATGGTCATGATCATCTACTAAATCAATAGCTCTGGATCTCCCTCAGGACTTCGCGATTTCAAATGCATTTGTCTTCGATTTCCCCGATCTCTCGAATTCGGATTTCCCGATATGATTTCTTTTTTCGGGACTTTCCCCGAAAGTCGAGATTGTTGCCACGCATCCTTAAGGATGGACAGTCCTTGTCTACTTCAGGGTTTTCACCGTGGATATTCCTGATTCCCCCATTATGACAAGATGACGTCAGCTGGACCCCATAACAGAGATTTCCTCCTTTCAGGATTTTGGACTTTGCAATTCCAAAATGCAAGTGTTTCATGTCTTCAGGATTCACGAAATGTCGAATCCCGATATGTTGATGGAATCCTGATCTCCACCACGTGTCCCAACTGATGGATGGTTCTGATTCAATCTCTGGATTTCACGACTTGCGATTCCCCGATGACACAACCTTCTGTCACTCAAAACCCCGGTAGTCGAAATACCGACGAGTTTCCCGATCTCCGCCACGTGTCCCAACAAATGGATGGCTCGAATCGTTCCGATACTTTCACCATGGAGATATTCGATCCCCTGTCTTCGATATTTCCAATATCCCGATGGTTGAAATCCCAATGCACCAATTCCTTTCGAGACTTTCTCCTCTCCTTACGAGGGTTTAAACCTCGTGCAGTTTCTCGCCGATCCAATGGCTGACGGGTATTCGTCACTTCTTGATGAAGTGTCTCCACCATCCATTCCACTGATCTTCTGTGCGCACTCCAAATATTAAACTCTACGCGTCTTCACCCAATCCAACGGTTAACGGGTATCTGAGAGAAATCTGACGACTCACGATCTCCTCTTCTGTGCACTTTTTCTGCTGATCCCTGGACATAGAAAATTCAATGGTCCAGAATCTATCAGTCCATCCAATGATAGTGGTGCTCCCTTCTGAGCTTTAGCACTTTCTCCCGATGCTTGGAATATTTTCTCCAAGACTAGAGGCTTCGACCTTTGCTCCATTTCTGCGAGCTCTTCAACTTTAAGCCTCGCCTACGTTCTCTGTGATGCTATTCCTCCTGATATTTGCTCCGTTCGAATCCTTGAAGGATTCTATGAATTCTGCCTCTCTGCAAAATCTTTCTCATGAAAGTGCTATCCTTCCTGAGATTTACTCTCGCCCAGACCTCTCAAAAAATTTGGTCCTTTTGTTCCTTTCTCCCTCGGATGGAGAATATTGGATGCCCTCCTGGCTAAGATTCACTCAATCAACCTATTGTTGAGTCTGGAGGGTGTTTAGCAACCCTGTGAAGATCCCTAAATGGACTCTTCCTTCAAATTCCAGAACTCGACGGAGTTCTCTTCTTCTCTGTGCCAACCTGCAAACTGTCTCAATGCCCTCCTAGCATAGTGTCTTCTCACAGAACATCCAACAGTTTTGTACTCTTCCATACACCTATGCACCTACTCAATTCCCACTTGGCAGAGCTCTCAGAATCCTCAATGATTATGGTTCTCCTTTAACTCACAGCAGAGTTCTTCTAAATGCATTCCTATGCATATGCTCAATGCCACTTGGCAGAGCTCTATAGAACTCCTCAGAGATTCTGTCTGCAACTATGTTTCCATGTACAGCCTTGCCTCCAAGGTATTCAGCAACCTTGAGGTCTTCCTCTGAGTTGATGATTCTAGTTCTTGTGCCACGTGGAACATCTTTGTCTGAATCCTCAGAGTTCAGAAGTGCTTCTACGCACTGGTATTCAGAGACCGCGGTACTCTGTCATGCCCTCCTGGCATGAAACCACAAAGAACCTCAAGCCCGAAATCAAAACAACCTGCAATTTCCTAGCATACATCTACAGCATGAATTCACAACATAAAATAGAACACACCAAGACATCCACATAACACAGAAATACATGCAGGAAAAACTGCTTCTGTTTGTATTAAAATGGAAAATGCCTATCTTACAAAGGTGTTCCTGAGCACGGCCTGTAACAAGGTCTCGTATCCTCTCTTATGCTCTCTACTCGCAAATTCTCTTCTCCTTCTTCTTTCCAAAATGAGATCCTCTCCTGATCTTTTTTTACCTGAGGAGGCTCTTAGATCTCTTCCCTCCAATCTACCTACCCTATTCCATTACATTGAATGGGTTTTCTAGTCCAACATATGGATCTAGATATCAGCCTTACAAACATTAAAGGCCTACCTACTCTAATTCTTGCACAAAGGCACGGCTCCATGGCTCAAAAGCCTACAACATTAATTACATTCAAATTCAAAATTGAAGATGAGGGTTGAGCCTCTCTTCAGCCTTGAATGCATGCACTGACGTGGCTGGCTGGCTGGATGACTGATGTGGAGAGATTCTCCTGCATCATTTCCTTCTAGGATTTTTGATACAGAGGTCTCTCATAGTCTTCGCATAAATAGGGACATCTCCAATCGCTTGCAATAGTGGAATGTGAACATACATATTTTTCAATTCTCCATATATATTGAAGAATGGTAATTCCACAGTTTTGGTAATTTCCAATATTTCAGGGAATGGGGGTCTACTAATTATATGATAGGTTCATCAATTTCCTCTGTATCAGCAAATGGTTTTTCCCCCGATTCCTTGTCTGATTCTGAAGATGGAGAATCTTCAATTATTGGCTCGACTATTCTCCATTCTCTTAATTTTATCTCATCAAAAGGCATAGGGGTAATAGATAGAGTTGGCCCATTTTGTATAGCAATATTCTGAATGGCATTTTTATTTGGATTTGGGTTAGGTTGCACAGGCATCTGAGGCTGTAAGGGAGGATTGTTTTGTGGGGAATTTGGATGTAATTGCAGTTGTTGTTGCTGGTACTCAGGTTGGAACTGTTGTTGATAGGGGTTATGTTGGTGAGGGTTTTGATAAGTAAGTTGTTGTTGAGGGCCTCTCCAATATGGGTTCCATTTCCCAAGATGATTATGTTGTTGGGGCATAGGTACCCATGCATTGGGATCCTGATAAAGGGGAGCATTCATCTGGCCATATTGAATCTGATTGCTCACATTATTCCAATGATTAAGTGTTGCAGGAGAGAATTGAGGGTTTATACCTTGACCTCATGGTTTCCATTGTCTCCTCTATGTTATTAGATAGGAAGCCTCTACTTCCTCATTAGTCACCTTCATTGATGCTTTTAAACCTGGTAGGGAGGGACATTTGTCAGTGGCATGATCTAATTCACAAATAAGACATACCTGGACCCTGTTCAGTGGGCACTCCCTTGGTGGATGTTTGTCTCTGCATTTCAGACAGAAAATGGACAATGCATGATCTGATTTTACTTGTTTCTGTTTGATCTGCAGAGTATCAATTTTTTAAGCAAAAGAGTTAATCATTTTTGTTTTGAAATCTTCTAACAGATTACCTATTTCTTTTCTTGTTTCCCCTCCATTGGTTGATTTATGTACCCTTGAAAAAGTGGCATCCCTGGTAGCTGACTTATTCCTTGTAGATCCTCGAGAGCATCTCTTACAAAGATTTACAATGTCTTCATAGGATTCCTTAGATATATCTCCCTAGCCAATCATATGCAGCATATCTAAACAATCATCTCTAACTCCTTTTAGAAAAATAGTTTTGAGAATGTCCTTACTCACATATGGATGTCCAGACCTTTGTAGATTATACTGGAGTTGCTCCACAAAATCTTCAAGGGTCTCGTCCTCCTTCTGAGACTTCTTAAACAGTTCCTCTCTTCATTCCCTCATTTGGCAGTAGTCTTGGTATTTGTTCAGGAAAAGATGCCTCATTTGTCCCCATGTTGAAATATTATCTCCTCCAAGACTCATGAACCATCTTAACGCGTTACCCTTCAATGTAGTTGGAAACAATTTAAGCTTTTTCATATTGTTAGTGTATTCATAGATTCTACACTGAATATCAAATTCAAACAGAAACTCATCTGGATCCTCAGTAGATAATCCATGGAAATTTGGCAAGGCTGAGAGAGGTAAGTTCTTTATAGGAGCCATCCCCCGTGTGGGAATATCAGAAATAGGAAAGACCAGGGTAGAGATAGTATTTTCATCATTTTCCTGATCTTCATTGTTTGGTGGAATCTCACAGTGGAACTCTTCTTCATTATGTCCTTGATTTTCCATATGTTCTCTTTCTCTCCACTCAATACAGAAAGTGCCCCACTCCTCTTTAGTGACTATCTGACCGTTGATTTGATAAACAGCTTCTTTTGTCTTTTCCCTGTTCTGAGCTACACTTTCTTGATCTTCAATATTCTCCAGTGTTGCGTGTTGATTTGTTGGTGACAAATCTTCAGTTTCAGCCCCTGATGAAAATGATGTTTCTAAATGGGGTAGTTTTGATGTCTGAGGAATATGTCTTTTTGGAGGATTTGAAGGGAGAAAGATATATCTCGAAGAAGAATTTTCTTTGGCTATAATCTCATCAACAAAGGTTGGCCTTCCCAGTGCAGGATTCCTTCCACCATGTCCTCTGGTATTTGTAGGGTTAGTATTTTTGGGGATATGTCCTCTTGTTCATCAATTCATGCAGACTACTCATTCGTAAGAAAAGAAAACTAATGTGCTTACAAGAATCTATAATTATCTTCCCCGGCCACGGCGCCAAAATGTTGGGCACTTTAATTGTCTAAATAAATAGATAATTAAGGTGTTCAATATGAATTGTCAAACCCAGGGAAATTTTGTTATTGCAAGATAATTGTGCACAGTCTAGGCTATATTATGAAAGAAAACACTAATCAATTGCAGTAAGGAAAATTAACACTAAAATAAAGAGTTGAAAAGTTAAACACTGACACAAGTTGTTGACACAGTTGGAGTTCTACAGAATTGAAATCATACTTGCATAATTGAAATCTAATTTGATGAGTGTATAAGAATCTTGGATTATCTAATATATTCTAATTTTATATTTTAGTCTTGCAAAAGGAAGTTCTGTGCTAATTGTTGAAAGGAAGTCTACTTAATTGCAGAAAGGGAATTTACACTTTTATTTTGTTTTGCTTGAAAACAGAGATTTAATCTAATGCAAAAAAGGGAAATCAATTCTCCAGCAGTATTCAACAATTGACTCTAACTCTCATGAGACACACTAATGCACATTTAACAGAAAGGGATTGAACTATAACAACAATTGTATTCTAGAAATGCTAAACAGATAAATCATCCAAATCAAAGCAGTTAATCTAAAACTCAAAATAGAGGGGAGTCTGTGAGGATGGTGGGCCCTTTCCTTCTCACTAAATCCACTCAAAAAGACTACAGTAGGTTGGAGAAACTCAAATCACTTTCTTTATTAAATCGGTAAAATTTTCAGATACAAAAATGATTCACTTTACTCTTTGTTCCACAGTTAATATTTTTTTCACCCCCCAAATGATTACAAAATCTTTGTTATTTAAAGACAGAGAGATTCAGTTGAAACGGACTCAGAACAACCTTGAGAATCAGAGATTCTCAAGCTGTTCGTATGATATAAAATATTTATCATCTTCACAAAATCTGGAAATAATCTTAATCACCAGCGTGAGCCAAAACGTGTAACAACCTTGAGGGTCTATCTTCAAAACATGTAACAGCCTTGAGGATACGGATTTGAATGATATACCAGCTTTTGGGATCGGTGGGAGTCTGTTGCAGTAGGTGTAACAGCTTCCAAAAAAGGTGTGTGATTGTTGTAGTCGTGTAACGGCATGCAGAACAGGCGCACAGTTGTAACAACTGGTGTAACAGCAACGATCTTTCTTCAAGACTTGGTTGTTTTTCTTTAATCTACACATTTTGATCATTAGTTGAGCATTCATGGGTAAAATATGAGAAACACTACCAATCAAACATGTTAAGTAAATAAGAATACAAAAGCAATATCAATGATTCATACCTTGGGAAAAAGATCTTAGCAAACAGTATATTAGGCATTTTAGCATAGAAATGATAAGGTTGAATGAGCAAAAGGTATAGTGAAAAAGGGACATTTTTGGGTCCTAACAACACCTTTAATTGCAATCTTTCAGGACAAATCTTTTTGAAAGAGGGTATTATGATATGACCCCAAGGGGGGCATATATGGGTTAAATGTATATGCAATGTGGTAAATGTATATGCAATGGGGTAAATGTACATGTAATAGTGCTTGGCCTAATAAAGGCTCCACATGTGTAATGAGTGAATAAGTATATATAGAGATCGTGTAGTCATTATTGAGGAACATGTGATTTGGATGTACAAATTTATTGGGGTATTTGATGGAGGTTCTCATATTCGTTAAAAATATTTGTTTAACGCATCTCTCTTATCTATCTTGGATTTTTGCTCCATGCTCACATTCGGTGTACATGGTGTGTACTCTAGTTTAATTTTCTATATTAAGTATTTGTTACATAACATTTGTTGAGCCCTCAACAACACCCCAATTTTTACATAAAATTTTGGGACCCACTTTTCTTTGATAAGATTGATTCTTATTATTTTTTAAGGAATCCTTTGATTTATGGGTTTCCTATGAATTAGTATTTTTTTTCCTCATTAGGTTTAAATATTTTTATGTACTTTACTAATTTCATCATTGGTATTTCATTACCAAAATGTATGAACTGATGAGTTGATTTATTTTTGGGGCTTGATAAACAAATTAGGCCTATCCTTTTATTTTATTTTGTATATTTCCCTTTGGTCTCAAAATTATACGGGATCTATGGATCAATTCACCTAGCATGAAATATTTCTATAATTTACTGATTTTTGAAGTAGTCGTGATTTCTTGATTGCACCTATCTTTCTTGCCACGGCCATCCTTCTTGATTTCAAAGTTGAATTGATCTCACAATTGGGATATTCTTCAAGTCATTTTGATATGTTCACTCATTGATTCCTATTTTGGTCCAAGGTATTCATGAGGTCTTGTTGATCAATTTTCATGTATCATTCTTATATTCTAAGTTTTACTATGTATATAACCCTCCCTGATTTTCCATTTCATAGTCCACCCATCCCTATAAGTTTCATTGTTCAATAGTGTGTTGAAAAAATCCTCATATGAATTCACATTTAATCATTTTATTTCCCCTTACCAATTCTCTCCATACTTAGTTAATCCTACATACTCTATGTTCACGATATACCTAATCTCTCTCATAATTATGCATGGGGCGATGTTTTATATTCGTTTTTAACTTTATCTACATTACTTATATCTTCTCCTCTCAATCATATCACTCTATACTTATTCATTTTTCTATAGTCTCTTGTGTGGAGTATCTTGCGTGTCCTTACCCCACACAATCCTTACCCCCGCACAAACCATGTCCCTGCACAACTCTACCCCTGCATAATCCTTACCATGCACATCCCATATCCCCACACAAATCTACCTCCTCACAACTTAACCTTTGTAAGACGCATCTCTCTCTACCTCCTATTCCATACTTAGTAAAATTCTTGTTATACCACCATGCACCATTCAAATTTTTAAAGTTTACTTATGATACATTGATGAGTTCTTGATTCACGAGGAAAAAGGATGATGATATGTAGCAAATGTGGATTAATTATCTCGTTTTTCCATAGAACACTTGTTTTTCAAAAATAACTTCCATGTATCGTTTACGGGTATCCAGAAGGAAATTATACGTGATGAAGAAATGTTGTATTAAGTATTATTTATGAACTTAGCTTTTAACAACTTTAAATCCATAATCCACAAGTAATACATGTCACATATATCAAAGTGTATTGGAAAGAGTAGAGAATATGGAAATTAGAACAAGGGAGGAGCCTTTCTGTGGATACATTATCAACTCTCTTGCATGACAAAATAAGGATTTTCATTGGTCAACTTCATATCATTGGTACTCAAGTCTCACTCTGGAGCAGAAACCAGCTAGCAATATTTGGACAATCGTCCTAGTAAAGGTTGGTTGCACACCAAAAATTTTCGACTTCAAGGATCTAGTGTCCTAGTGTTCACATAGATCCAAATCAAAGAGAAGGATGATTCGATTTCTTGTTGAAGGAAAGAACCTAGCTTTTTTTACCCCAAAAGTATTCAAAATAATGCTTAGACTTCCCACCCCCAATAAGATTCTCAAGTTTCCATAATTTGATTCCTTTCTAGATGCACAGAGTGGTGGTGTAAACTTATTGAAGGATTTCATGGCACCATCTACACCCATGCCAACTGATATTTCTCTTATTGATATATCCCTATTATCTGAACCATATCGATATTTTTCCTGGTTGTTTGCACGGTTGTTACACATTATTTTTGTCATCCCTATGACCGTTAATGATGTAAACCTATTTGTTGCCTTTAGAGGGGTCAGTGGCCTGA
>JZKD02S1673158.1:540135-625015 GCA_000966675.3 Picea glauca
TTACTCACCCTGCTTTGTTGGTCTTGGTGTAGAGATTACGTGTATTATGGGGGTCGCTTGAGAGGTATACCCACAATGATGAGTGGAAGCCTTTCAAGTTGATTTCGGGCTAGATTCCCTACCCTTGCACGTGGATCGGATTGTCGATTGTTCCCCCAGGAATCATTGTAGTGATTGGTAACCTTAGTGGCCGATCTCTCTAGGTTCTTTACACGAGGTGACTGTGGAGGGGCAAGTCTTCACGGTACCTGGAATCGACGTTGGCCAAATTCACTCGGGCTCCTTGGAGGGTATACCCACGATTATGTGTGGGAGCTTGCACCAGGGTGTAAGTCTATTAAGTAGGCCATCAACGTAACTTTTCCACCCGCTCTATCTCAGCCCCTTCTTACTTTGTTCTCACGACGTTGGATTTCATCACCAACTAGTGTGTTCATTGTGAGAAGGTTTTGCTTGCTTGCTTGCTTACTATATTTTTAGCGTGTGTTGTTTGTATTCCCTAGAGGAATCTAGATTGGATATTCATTTAATGGCGTCAGTTCCCGAAATGACCAATGAAGGAACCCCTGCTCCAGGGGAACCTTTTATTTTTCCTTCTTATGGAAACATTGGTCCTCCTCATATTGCTACTTTGAGCCTTCCAGGTCTCACGATTAGATTACCAGTATGGTTATTTTCCACTCAGGTAATATCGAATGCAGTTAGTGCTTCAGTCACAAGCACTTCCCCCCAAGAGCATCAACCTCATGTTGATCCTTCACCTTCTTCACCAGTAAGGTCTTCTTCGCCTTCTTTGCTTGCAAGGTCACTTTTCGTTTCATCTTCTTCGTCGGGTGAAAGTTCTGACGCTAGTAACCCGGTGAATAAGAAGAAGAAGAAAAGAAAGATTAAGAAGAAGAAAGATAAGAGAGGGTCAAAACCTACAACCACCGTCAAACATGTTGGAAAACAACCAGTTATTATTAATTATGTTGGGAGTGTTGATGATGTCAAGATCGCCCAAACAAATCGTAAGCCCAAGTACCCTTGCAAGCTTTGTAAGGGTATCCATCTTCTTAAGGATTTCCCTGGTTTATCCAAGGTTATAGAAGCATGGTCTACACGCCCTCACCAAACCTTGTCGTTATCCTCTGAACAACATGCTAACAACCCCCCATCAACCAGTCATGATACGGTTGGGAAGAAGAAAAGTAGAGTCAAGTTCCCGTGTATGTTATGCAAAGGGATTCATCTCACTCACCTTTGTTCTCGTATGGACGAAGCCTCGAAATTACTGGAAGACATGATTGTTTCACAGCCTCAACTTCCAGCCGCATACCGTAAGCTTTCTATCAACCCTCCAATAGTTTATGGAATGATCACTCTGATCCCTTCACCGATCAATCCAGTTGATCATGTCATCAATTTGGTCACGTCCTTAGTTGAACCAGTTGACAAAGTGGTTGATCCGATACCATCCTCGGTCAATCACACTCTCCCCTCAGAGAGTGAAACCCAAGTGGTCGATCTGTTTCCACCTGTTGACCCCATTCTTCCCCTGGAGAATGAAACCCAAGTGGTCAATCTGATCTATCCATCGGTCGATCCTAATATCCCACTAGAGAGTAAACCCGATACTGCCCATGTTTTTCTCGTTGATACAGAATATCCCGTGCCGAGGGGTATTCCTCTTTCTCCCGTAGGACCCCCTCCAAGTAATGAGGCCATCCATTTTGATTGGGGTGTGCTAAATGGACCTCGTCTTCCCTCTTACATTCCTTTCCATATTACAGTACAGGTTTGTGGTCGGGACGTTCCCAAAACGTTGATAGATGAAGGTTCGTCTGTTAGTATTTTTTCCTCTATTGTTTGGAAAGCGTTGGGTTGTCCTCCACTTGTGTCGGCTACGCAGAATCTGTTATCTTTTAACAGAAGAGCTAGTCAACCTTTAGGGACCCTTCCTCAGTTTCCTATAACTCTGGGAGGGAAAACTGTCTTCATTGATGTCATGGTAGTCCAAGACTCCTTGGATTTTTCTTTACTCCTTGGGCGAGATTATGTCTATGCCCTGAAAGCTATTGTGTCAACTCTTTTTCGTGTGATATCTTTCCCTCACGATGGACGAGTTGTGACTGTTGATCAACTTTCATTCATTGACCCCACTTGGATTGTCTCCCTGCATGGTTATTTTATGCAAACCATATCGCCCCCGCCACAGGTCAATTATGTGGCATTTTCTCCCATGGCTTCAACTTCTGAAGACTTAGATCCAGCAGTTGACATGGTAATCTCTTCGATAGGGTTGTTAGAGCCTGATCTCTTTACTCCTATCATGACCCTCGACATGGTGTCCTTCCAGAGTGTGTTTCTTCCTTCCAGTGAAGACCTCTTGGAATCCATGATCGAGTGTTGTCCCTTGACATGGTCTCCTTCTGGAGATTTATCCTCTTGGAATCCATGATCAAGAAGGACTCAAGGATAGTTTTTGCATCTCTGTAACAACCTCGTTAAAAAATGAAACAGAGGTTACGAGGATAGTTTTTGCGTCTCTGAGGCAACCTCGTTAAAAAATGAAACAGAGGTATTTGAGCATGATTTTTTGATTTCAAGCTCGTTAAAAAATGAAACCAGACTTGAGCATAGTTTCCTCTGGTTCAAGCTTGTGTAAAAATGAAACCAGGTTCAAGCATAGTTTTGTCTAGTTTTTAAGCTTGTGTAAAATTAAAATCTATCCCAAGCATAGTTTTGTTTTGTTTTAAAGCTTGTGTTAAAATGAAAAAAATCCCAAGCTTAGTCTTTGTTCTTTCTCATGCTTGTAAATACATGAGAATAAGTTACCGAGCTTAGTATTTGTTCTTTCTTGTGCTCATAAATCAATGAGAATGTAACCGAGTATACTTTTATCACTTTTTCGGACTCGTAACGGTTATACGAAAAAGGAATCCACTGGAGTTCCCTTTAAGCTCTTTTTAGACTCTCTAAACATGAAAAGATTGTCGAGTGATCTTGTTCTTTTCACGCTCGTTAAAGTATTTGAAGAAAACGTCTGTTGAGCGATAGTTTATCTCTTTTTCGGTCTCATCAGACTACTTTACAAAAAAGGAACTGAGAGAGTTCTCTTTTAAGTGTTTTTCCAGACTCTATAATCACGAAAAACCTTCGAGTTTTCTTTCTTTGGACTCATTAAACAAACATCGAAAGGCCCATATGGGACCGAATCACTCCTTCCTAGGGTTCGTTAAACATACTCTGAGGGACTCGTCCAAAGGATGAGCTTACATTACAAGCATATGTTATCCTCCTCAAGATTGCGTAAAAATAAAGAGGTAATCGCCAGAAATGGTGGGGGGGAAATTGGGAAAGAAATGTATCTAAACCTGTATTCTGTGGAAGAGTCGCTTTTTGAACATGACACCCTTTCACTCACCTTGTATCTAGGTTGGAAAATCCACTTGTCTTCTGATCATACTCCTTTATAAGATTACAAATCGGTCTATGATCCTTATTGTTGAGTCAATGTTTCCAAGACAGTTGTTGCGTCGTCAATATGTTCAAAGAGAAGTTCAACCCAAAATCCTTCTATTGTGTCGGCCATTTCTGCAGTCTTTAAGCCTTCTATTGCATCGGCCATCCCTGAGTCAGTCCTGAATCACTTGTTACTCTGACCTACATCAAATCTTGTTACTTGTTTCATGTCATTGATGTGGGATACATTAAGGCCCTCCTATGACGAGTCTTTTCCTATTGACTTCAACTCATTATCCAGGAATTAGACTTAGAAACCAATTGGTACCTTGGAACTTGCATGCCTCAATGACAAGTTTCCTCACTTTTGCCAGTGGGTTTTCATTATTGACCCCTGATCGGGATATTCCACCGAGTGTTCGACCTCAACTCATTGATTCACATTCTTTGGATTGTACCAGAGTACCTTGGGAGTCATTGACATTAATGGTGATTTCCCTCGTACTTGTTAACGGTATACAATAATGACCAGTAATCAAGTGGTTTCTACCATGTTCGACTTCAACACATGTATTCACATGGTTAGATTCGTACTTTAGAGTGGCGGAGATGAAGACCCTAGATATTTTCTGACAGATCCAGGTTGCGTTGGAGTATATTCAGTGTACTGTTGCATAGATCCACATTGTATTTCTAGTGTCTATGTTCAAATTTGAGTCTTTAACACATAGATCCACATTGTATTTTTGGTGGCTATGTTCAGATTTGAGTCATATTGGAATGGATCCACAATGTATGTTTCATGGTCATGCCCTGTCTTACTTGACATGAATCTCCGCATGTCGGCATTTATGCTTTGATTCATTTGTATTATGAGTATGGGAATGCATACCTCAGTGATGATATATTATTGTACTGTATTTCCTTGTTTGTTGGCAGGTTTCCGACTGACTGTTCCTTGTTCCCTATGCACACTCGACAAAGTATTTCAGCTATCACTCTGTTCTAACTTCATACTTTGGGGGGCTCTCTGTTATACATTATTTTCGTCATCCCTATGACCATTAATGATGTAAACCTATTTGTTTCCTTCAGAGGGGTCAGTGGCCTGATTTCCTGAAGAGAGAAGGGAGAAGAACTTTTCCTAAGAAAAGAAGTTTCATTTTCCCTTGTAAAAACCCTGTAAAAAAGGAAGTCCGCAGGTTGCTATATAGGCAGGGTGCGAGAATGCTTGATTCTCGCAGGCTTCATCATAGCTAGGGTGCAAACATTTCGCAGGTTTCACTATAAGCAGGGTGCGAGAATGCTTACACATGGGGAAAACGAGCGTTTTCTCGAATCTTCTAGAAGGAGAAACTTCCATGGTGAGGTGGCATCCGAATGGTTTGGATCTTACTCGCTTTCATGATTTAGTGGGATCACCCTAACCTCATCACCTTATCCTCTTAAAATTATAAAAGGAGAGGAGCTCTCATGGAGAAGGGGTTTCTGGAGCTTGTATCTTTAGTTGGCTTGGAATTATTAGCTTGGTTGGAGTGGCTTTGAGATTTTCTTTGTCAAGATAGATTGTGAATATCATCAGATCTATGCTCTCAGAATTCTTGGAGTGAAAGTGTGTGGGGAACAAAGGACAATTGGAAGGGACCTTACGACATCAAGGCCAGGGTTGTAATCTCTCTTTCACATTTAATATGATACAGTAATATGATTCTTTCCTATAAAGCTTGTCGTGTTTTATTGTATGATTCCTTGATCACATACATAGGTTTATATTGAGTTTATGTTATTTCTATCACTTTGGTTGGTTGCGTTCTTTTGAAAGTCATCATTGTATGAGAGTTGGAATAGAGATAGGATGGCGATGGCGAGAGGAAGCGACATTTAAACGGTATGTAACCCATCCCTCTTTGGTTAGTAAATTCAATATTTAAAACTTAAGGAAAGCGTCATGTTCTGGTGTGTTTTGTTCTAGATCCAGGTGGATCTAGGGAGATTAGTTAGTGTCTGCACCTACCAATTTTTCCGATAACAACGATTGATTGGTTGAGATTCCATGTTTCATATATCAAGGTATGTTTTATATGTCTTTTATTTCTCAATTATAAAGGAAGCAATGTTTGATTGGGCCAAAATAATATCGAACAAGATTTCACATCAACTTGTCAATTATGTGAAGACATGGATATTTTCATGACTGCTTATTTGGTACTAGATATTCCATACTATAATGTGTTTGAAGGATTACCCACAAGGGGTAATATTGATGTTGAAAATGATCCTCTTCAATTTTGGTACCATGTATTATGGAAACACAGGGCACAATTTCAATTCTTCCTTGTTCAAGATATATTTGTTAAAAAGTTTAGACGTATTCTAATTGGAACACCACTAGAAAGAATCACATGGTAAGTTGAGGATTTCCTTAATGGGAAAGGAATTTGTGTTTATGAGGAAGACTCTACCTATATCAAGTTGTATGGATTTAAGGGGAGACCTCTTATTTTTCCTACTTTTGTATTTGATTATTACTTTGTTGCTGAGGTTTGCAGACAATATTGAGTATCATCTTCTTTCTTCAAGAAAAAGAGGAAAGGACAATTTGTTTCAATGCCCTTCAATGGAGTTTACATAACAATTAGAAACTTATCCGATTTGAAAAAATTCTCATAAATGTTGAATGTACTCCACATGAAGGAAGATGAACCTTTCAAGGGTTTTGATCTTGAAGGATTATTTTCCTCTCATTTATTGTCAATGTGGTACATCAATATTTTCACAGGGATTTCAGAAGGAATCAATGATAATGATCCAAATACCACCAGAAAGAAAGAGAAATAGATATGTAATTAAGGCTTAGTCATAGAACTCATCTCAAATACTAAGGATGAAAGGAAAGGACTCAAAAAAGAACAGAGAAAGATAAAACAAAGAGACAAAAGTGGAACTAATTCTCAATCTTCTACTATCCCCCTTTTGCATTGGAGTTCCTCCTATGCTCAAAATATTCAAGAACCTAACATGAGTAAAGGAGAGGCTTATGAGCCAAACGTGAAGTTATCCCCGAATCACGTGTGCCCCATTGGAGTTAGGCCCGTCATTATTAGGGATGGCAATCTACCTCGTTTACCATCCACGAAGTGGCGAAGTACTCGGGGTTTCCCATGTTGTATTCCCAGGGGAAAAAATGAGTAAAGCAGAGAATGATTAGATATGTGTTGTGGGAGATGATGATCATGACCAACCTCATGTTAGTATTGAAAAAAACATGCAGTTTCACAACCCAAGAGGAAAATAAATACAATCAATAATGGTTCCCAGAATTCTGAAGGTTCAATAGATGTTGTTGAAATGGAAAATTATAATTGACAGGCCATGTATAATTGACAGGCCATGTATGGGTATAATTGTAACTCCACACTTGATTAATTAATTAACATGAAACCTAATAAATATACAAATGAATGATCATTGTTATTCCCTAATGGGTGACTCTTCCTATCACCTACGATTCTTCACATTTCTCCTTGTGATATTTATACAAGTAACACAATCACAAGGATTATGTGTCCAACATTCCCCCCCTTAATCCAAAGGGGTGTTTGTGATTCCAAGCATCATTGTTAACTTTTCAAATTTTTCTCTTCCAAGTGCTTTGGTGAAGATGTCTTCACTTTTCTAATTTTTGGAACAATGTCTCAAGTGAATAGTCTTAGCCTCTACATGATATCGAATCATGTGATAATTTGTGTTAATGTTCTTAGTTTGATCATGGAATTTGGTATTATTGGCCAAGTTGATTGCAAAAGTAGATAGTCTTCATCCTATGAGAGGGATATATATCATCACCCTAGTGGCATCAATGTCATGCATTATGGATTTGATTTAAGAATCTAAATCCATAGGGTCATCATTCTTTAACTCTAGTTTGAAGAGTTTCACCAGTAGTTGTATGAGTTCCAGTTTTGAGTGAGTGTCATACAAGTCGTTTATTTTTTTCAAATCACTATAGGAGTCATAAATGGAAACAATATGACAACTCACCTCTTTTCTTACTATTGCAAAAGTCGCATCATATGTGCTCTGGTCATTTTCCTTCCATATGTCATGTTCCTTGTATGATGTAGGAATGGTCAGTCCGCTACTCTTCGGTTGTGTTTTTTTGGCATCTGATTCAACTTCTTCTTCACTAAAAGTTGTTGCTTCACAAATTCCATTCCAAAAATCGTTAAAGATCAATGTTATTTTGATATTTCTATACCATTCCCAATAATTTTATTTACCATTCAGCACCACATCGATGATAGAGATGAGTGAATCCATCTCGCTCGGTCACTCAAGGATCTAGGTTTCCCACATAGACCCACAATATTGCTTGTTATTTTTCTCCTTGTCCAAATAAAATCAAGCAACCATGACTTGAATTAACCAAAAAATCTAGAATCAAGACTTATGAAAAATGCTTTCCTCACCTTCATGCACTAGTATGTGGGTGAGGGAATGGAGGAAAGATATTTTTCATATTTTCCATCAATTCTAGGCTCATGAGGACTTGGCTTTTTGATCTGTAAACTATCGTGGATAATCCACTAGAACAGTCGGTCACAGTAGATCTGATAAATAAAACTGAAATCTACGCTATGAAGGTTAAATTCCTTTAGATTCCAGAATATTTAGTTACTGAATTTCTGTTTATGCATGAAATAGATAAAATTCATAAATTAGAGAACAGTAAAATAAAATCACACACCTTCCACAAAATAACATAAATATTTTCTTTGGGAAACCCTTGTGGGAGAAAACCCAAATATAAGGTGAGATTACTCTACTTTATTTTCTTTGGGATGGAAATAATGCAAGTACAAAGGAGAAGGCACTCTCTATGGAGTTACTTGAGACCTGTGGCATGTTATGCTACTACAGAACATTAACCCCTTCTGACATGCTCTCTAATTTCCCACTCCCAATTTTTTTTCTCTGATATGGAACAAAAATATAATAACATAGAATGGAACCCCTTCTCCTCCTAGTAGCTTGGTAATTAACATAGCCCGATAGCCATCTAGTCATATGGTTTTGACTTCCTCAACCCTCAATTGTGATAAGGGTTTGCAACTTCTAGAATGTTCTTAGAAAATAAATTGCGTGGCTAGATCCACAAGTTTAAGTAATGGAGGATAATGTAGCATCCACTCACACCATGGTGATCAACACAATAGGTCAAGTTGTGGGAGGCATAACTTTCACATACAAACTCTGATTGAGGAGATTCTTACAATGTTGGAAAGGTCTCAGTGTGTATAATATAGAAGGAAACTYCATATTAAGGTTTGGACCATAAAAAATTGTTGTTTTATAACTCAAAATGTCTCCAAAAAATTTTAGATGGTTTTTTGGACCTAATTTTCCAAATTTGGACCAATCACTAAAATGGCTCTACAAGTTTATTCCTCCAATTATTTCATCCATAAAGCATTGATATATATATATATATAATAATATAATGATCCAATATGGATCACACCTCCCCATTTAGCGAGGTTTTTTATCCCCAAAATGTTTATTGGATGAGGTGAGAAAATGTTTCTTCTACCTTCTCCCTGGACTACCATTTTTCTTTGCTTGGAATTTCTCCTTTCAAACCAATCTACCAAAGGTCATGTTTCCCCTGTCTTGTATTTTTGGACCTCTTATGAAAAAATATGTCCTCTGCCAGCTCTTCCTGAGCATTTGGTGCTAAGTCCTCTATGGAAAGTAGGACCTGCTACTCCTCCTTATCCAACATGGAAGGCTCATAGAGTTTGAGATTCTCCACATTCATTATTGAGTAAATGTGCATGGTAGAATGAGCCAGTAGATGTTATCTCACACATTTTACAATACCTCAAAAGGGTCATACCGCAGAGCCTTGATCTTCTTACCAAGACCATGTAGTCTTTCCTTATTCAACTATAACCATTCTATGTCTCCCACTCTAAATATTCCCTATGTTCTATGTTGGTCAGGTATAGCCTTGTACTTCTCATGTGTCTTCTTTAGAATCTCATGTACTTTCAAATGGATATGCCTGATCTTCTCAACAAATTTTTCTACCTTTAATGCATCTCCCGTGAGGTCCTCCCTCACTCCTCCTTGTTGTCCATATAAAACATCTAAGGGTGAAGGTGGAAAACATCCAAAGCAAGTTTCAAAAGGTGACTTATTGGTAGAATTGTGGAATGCTCTATTATAAGAGTGTCGTTGTTACACATCAAAATTCCTCACTTTGATTATCATTGTCGCAAGTTTCGCATTTTTTTCACAAGTGTCGTAAATGTCGGATTTTCGTTCTGCACATGTTGCATTGCAAATGAAACCATGGAAACACTTGATACATCCTCTAAGACATGTTGGAAGTGGAAACCATACCATTTGACAAACTAAGCAAAATGTTCTTCCTTGATAAATGGTCATCTTAACGAACTTTTCGAAGATCAGCGCTCCTGTGATCATCTGCAGGGAGCGCTAGCACTCCCTGTACATCTAGAAGGGAGAATTGCAATGCCTTGTTTCCAGTTTTGAGGGAGCGTCGATTGGTTGAGAGAATATTGGTAAAAAATCCCCCTTATCTCTAAGGACAGCTAGAGATGATCTGAGTTGGTTTGGCATGAATCCAAGCTTTAGGATGCATCTAAGGGAGATGCCACAACTGATGGAGTCATATCATCAACTTATTCCAAATATAACTAAGGTGGTTGTGCCTCTCAAAGCCTATAAAGGGAGGCATTCTCATGGTGAAAAAGAGGGAGAATATCAGCAAAAAAGTATTGTCATTATGATCGTGGATATTTCAAGAAAGGGGTTGGATAAGGAGGACTTGGAGACATTGTTACAGTTTCATATACAGATTCTAAGTGCCTTTTAATGTTATCATTAATACATGCTTGGCATGTTTCCTTCAAATTTGTGTATGATTGCACATGCTTGTCTTTTGTTGATAAATTTAGCTTAAACTAATCTTGGTAGAATAGGAAGCATGTGTTTTCTTTGTTGTCTATTGGATTGCATATCTCATTAAGGAGCTTGAAGATCAAGTTCAACCTGGACTAAGTGAGGAGCAGCTTCAGAAAAAGGTACATCATGCTTTCTTCCTCTTTTATCTTTGACTAGTTTAGATACATTTAAAGGAATGTCACTGTCCAATGTTAGAATATTTATGTCTTGGTAACAGGGGTCTAGGATCCAAGAGGATATTCACTTGTCCGCAGGGGAATTTTTCTACAATAGAAATTGATGACTCCACTGGGGATCGAAGCCTTCAGTTTTGGTTTCTTTCCTTGGTTTTGTCTTATCTTTTTCTCATCTTCAAATCTTTCTTGTTGTGTTTTTCTCTTTTATACATCTGTTTTCAGTCCTAGAGTTGTCTCACAGAGAATGTTGATCAAACTTCATGAATTTTTCATTTTCTGGGTTGATTCCTTTCTTTCTCAAAAACCTATGCCCTCCCGCTTTACATCCAGAGCATTAATTTCTTGATCGACGCTCCCATATAGTGCCTTAGGGAGTGTTGTAGTGCTTTGGTGCTAATACAACCAGAGCGTCAATTTTTCTTCATTTTGAAAATTTGTTGATTGCTCTTGTACTGGGTGTAATTGTTGGGTATTTCCTTTTAACTTAGGACTTGTTCTATCAGTTTGTGTCTTCTGTCAGACCTGCAACTTTTTTTTATCATAATTTTGATCTTTGATTGTATTTTATTGTGTTTTCTTGTCACAGAATCACCCTTTCTCTTCAGATTTAAGGTTCATTCTGATTTCTTTTCATTCATATGATCAATTGAATATTGTTACAAGGTGTTACACATTATTTTGGTCACCCTAGTGATCCATTGAAAACATGTGTTCATGGCCCCATGAAAAGATAAAAAGAGTCTTTCTCGATGAGGAAATTGATTGGCTTTCTCTTCTCAAAAACCCTATTAAGGAAGGTCGTCGCAGGTTGCACTATACATAGGGTGGGACAATGCCTGATAATCACCCCCTACTCTAAATTTGGGCTATGACATCGTCGCAGGATGAACTATACCTAGGGTGCGACGATGTCGAAAGATAAGGAAAAGTCAAACTTCACGAAAGTTCTAGAAGGAGATCTTGTAGAAGATGAGGTGGCCTACGAATGGTTTGGATCTTACTCACTTATCTGATTTGGTGGGATCATACTAATATCCTCACCCATCTCTCTTTCACACTATATAAAGAGGGACCTCTCATGGAAAAGGCTAAGCATGAAAAGGCTAAGACAATAGGCTAGGAATTGTATGGATAATTCTACACTAGATTATGCTTGAGAGCCTCATTTCAGTTCATCAAGTTATTGTGGATATTCTTCATTCAAGGTTAGAGTAAAGGTGTGTGTGTTGGAGAAAGGGAACTTGCGACATCAAGGATTTTAGTTGTAATCTCCACTTTCATTTAAATATGATACAGCAATATGTTTCTTTCCCATAAAACTATTCTTGTCTTATTGTATGATTCCTTGATCACATGCATAAGTTATTGTTGAGTACATTGTGTTGCTTTCACTTTGGTTGGTTTGTGTTCCCTTGCAGATTCAATATCATGAGAGCATTGAAGTGGAGCTAGGATGGAAATGGAAAGAGGAAGCGACATTTAAAAGGTATGTTGTCTATCTCTTGTTAATTAGTAAACTCAACGATTAGAACTTAGGGAAAGTTTCATGTTTTGTTCTATTTTGTCCTAGTTTCTAGTGGGATCTAGGGATATTTGTTTATGTCTGCATTTACTAATTAATCCTATGACACAAGGAAACTCATGGATCTCTTTGTTGTTCTAATTGGTATATGATCTTTATATATTTCCATAAATTGCTTAAGTATGTTTTTTTTTTTGTTTTTGGTGTTCTTTTTGGAAGTTTTAGTTTCTTTTTGTCTCTTATTGACTGTTGTGAAAGTTCCTTTTGTTTGTTTGATTCTTGCTTCCCATTGATTAAAGATGTAATAGTTAAATATTTTTATCATTTGCATTAGAATCATTAAACCAAATCAATTCATATTCATATTCAAACGAAAGGATACTTTTTACGATTGGTTTTTGGATTCTGGAAATATTTTCTTTATGATTTAGCTCTGAAATGGATTCTTGTTGAAAACAAGTCGCATGAAAATTTTGCATTCTTGTGTTTGGTAGTGAAAGAAAGAAAACTCTTATCCTTCCCGTAAATAGAAGTTCATCAAAAGGAATGTTTACTTATCATTCTTTTACTTCTTTTGGATTCAAGTTGTAACATCATTAGTTTCACTCTCATTCACCTCGGTGTAAAGAACAGCCACTAAAATCAAAGCTAATTAAAAATCGATCTAGAAACTTTTTCTTTTTAGATTCTTTCACCAACAGTAGACTAGGATTGGCACTTTGGATTAGGATGTGAGTATAACTATCCAAATCATTCAAGACAAATTTAGCATCTTGCAATAGGGAGAGTAAATCAAATTTTTGTATAAGCATAGCTGGGATCCCCCTCTCACACAATTGTTACATGCGAGGTCGCGTTCGTTTTGTAGTCGGATCATATTTTGGGGGTTCTTCTTGAGGTCCAACTGTCTTCATTTGGTCTCGGTGCTTCGTGAATTCTGAATCTGTTTGGGGTCCTATGGAGTTCTACCGGTCCACTTGTCCTTAGTTCTCTTGAAGGATTTAGGACTTGTTATCCTACCCATACGTTCAGACTGGACTATCGATTGTACCCTCTCAGAGTCTGAATGCGAGTTGGTGTCCTTAGTGTTGTTCCTGAGTTTATACTTTAAGGATCTAAAGTATACTGTCAAGGCATCTAAAAAGATAGAGGAATCTGAAAATCTGTGATTAAAGATGAGGGCTATAATTGGTTCCTAAACTGTCTCTGTCGAAATTCCCAGTTTTCTTGAATGTTGATATCTCTCTCAATTACTGCCCATGAGCGTTCTAACTCAACCCGTTTATTTCTTGTTTGTAATATAGTGTTAAATAGATTTAGAGCGATGCTAGTTTGATCCGAATAATCGGGTTTGATGTTAGGTTGCCTTGAAACTAGTACTGTCATGAAGAATAATAGGTAAGGAAGATATAATTCAATGATTTATTTTTTTGGCTTTGTTATCTCTATTTTACAATGTAAAGAGAAAGATTTTAAAACACGAATTAATAGGATGACTAAATTAAAGTTCATTTCCTGTATCTGAGTTAAAATTAAATGAAAGGGAACATGCATGAAATGAGGGAAAACATAAAGCTATTAACAAGGTGAGGCATCAATTTAAGAGGAATCTCACGTTGTAACAGAAGACTATGAAACAAGACAATATTAATGAAGCATATGATATTGAAATTTAAACATTTACAGTTCTTGTATCTATTGATAATTGATACAGAGGAAAAATTGTAGATGATTTAAATGACAAGAATAATAATTTCCACAGTAGATGTTTCACTAAATTGTAGACGAGCATTCATCAATTAGACATATGAAAGAAATATGAAAAGATAGGGAAACACATAACTCAGACGTGACAAAATATGGAATCTTCAATCTGCATTTCTATCAATTCAAAGCTTCTTCAAAATTACTTTCGTCAAAAAATGTCTTTCTAGATAAAGAAAAAAGCCCCTTTTTAGTCTCCTCCACCCTCTATCTATACAAAATCATTACTACTTGATGGTTAACGATTTCCTACTTTTTAGGGGAAAATATAGTTACAAAACTGCAACCTCAATCGTTGCATGATTAACTTTATGTTGATCTATCACTCAAAAGTATAAGCTTGTGAACGATACTTCGCTATTTAGTTGAAGTCTCTACCTCTTTTGAAGCTATACATTCAATTCGCTTCTCCAAAAAATGAAAAAAAAATTATGGGTGGTGTTGGAAGATCTTTAGTTTCAAACAAATAAAACTTTCTTTGTATCTTTGGAAGCTGGTCTTCAAAACCTTTATCGGCAAACCTGATCACTTGCAATTTTAAATTGGGTTGTACCAGCCATCTATCTATTAGGTTAACATTGATTTCCTTCAATTGTGAAATCTCTACCTGAATCTCCTGCAAGCCTTCTTTGCAATTCAATTGTTGTTTCACAATGTTTATCTACCCTAGTGGCTCAGAGAAATCATTTCTTTCAATACCTAACGCTTTCTTATCCAAAGAATCAAAGATTCCCTCACAGTCATCTTTGATTTCTTTGACTATCTTCTTGTTTTCGACTATGCTCATTTCCCATGCCTTGATCATGATGTCTCCTCTTATCTTTTATGTGGTAGAAAGCTTTAGATCTTTCAATATCTCCCTGTTTCCCGAACATGTAACTGCTTTCTGGAAAGTATTCCTTGCAGCTTTAGCCTCCTTTTCTAGTAAAATAATATTATCAAGGAATTTGCTTACCTCTTGAAAGTAATCCTGGATTATCTCTATTTTGGAGATCAATTCCTGTTGTATGGCTTCTATCTTTGTATGTGCTTCCAGCGAGAGGGTCTAGAAAGCCTTTAATTCTACAACTCAACCTTCTGTCAAATTTAACTTAGCTTGTAGTTGCTTTACAAGCTCCTTTTGTTGAGTAACTTGCACCTGACTTGCTTGTATCCTCTGGTTCATTTCACCCAGGCTTGATTTGAGTGATTGAATTTCTTGATTTTCAACATCTCTTGCCTGCTCCAAGATTTTATTCACCTCTTCTCTAAAAAAAAATTCAGCATTCTTTAACGGGTCTTGCAATTGAGATATTGAGTGGTTACTATTCTTTATCCTTGATCTCATGTTCTCCACAGTAAAAAGGTTTGTTGTTTCCATGGCTCCCATGGATCCTACTACCTCTGTAGAAAACTCCTCCTCTTCCAAGTTCTGGCCATCTACCAAGGCTCTATTCTTCTTCACCATACCCCCCTCTCTCATATACATCTCTTGTTTTAGGACAACATTCCTCTTTTTGCTGAAAAAATAGTCAGAAGGAGCAATCTCATCTCTAGAGATAGGGGTGAGGTCACTAATATATATGGTTCCCATCTGTGGGAAACCAAAGGTAGACTATAAAGGGGTTAAGGAAGCTATAGGGATTCCTAGTTTTATATATCTTGTCTCTCCCATGACCTTAGGTATATTGATATCAACAGCAGGTGATGAAGGAGGAGTGGACTTACTGGACTCGGGAGCTGTCCTAGGCCTCCTCTCTGCTTCTGTCCTTGGATTTTTTGTCTGTAAGGCCTCTACATTTTGTGAATATCCCTCAGTCTCCTGAGGAAATTCTTCAGGATTGACTTTATCTCATGCCACGTGTCTGAAGCCTGGAGGAGTATCTTCTTGTTCCTGACGAAGGGTAATTGCTTCTCCTTGCAGCACTTTGGGTAGACCACTTTGTCTGTGCTTTTGAAAGGTCTAAAAACTAGCTTGCAATTCGGACAGCAGCATCTATACCCTCTCTAAGACTTCCTCATAGGTCCTAGTCCCTTTGAACATGTCATCACAAGGGGACTTCTCATGTTCATAAGCCTTCATATTATAGTGGGTCATATGTTTTCCCACTAAGTGGTAAGGGTCATGCTTCCTGTGTTCGAGGTCCACCAACTTGACCTCCTCCAGCGTTGTCGCTTCAACTTTGGAATGACCCAAGTTGAGAAGTGAAAAATTTCCAATCTGAACGGGAAAGACTGTCCAAGACTTCTTTTGAGCCGTCTTTAGTTATATCCCAATTCCACCTGTTACTATTTGATGAGCTACCTCCCTACACACCAGTCTATCAGGGAGGAATTTTGGGATTGCTTGTGGAGGATTTGAACATCTGAAAACTCTGATGTAGGAGAAATTATCCTCTATAAACCAGTCAGCAATTGCCTTGAGAGTGCCTATGACCAACTCTGAAATGCGGGGAGGTGTACATCCATACAACATTTGATGTAGTGGTATTACCACGAAATGACAGATTTCATAGAATGAGTCCTTGGCATTTTCTTCCCAAAGTTTGGAATGATATTCATGAATGGGTTCTGGGTAAGTCGGATTCCAACTTGAATTCATCAAAGGGAAATGAGTTGAGAAGCATATAGCATCCATGATGTATGCAGACATATAAAAGGCTATTGGTCGACCATTGGATCTTGCAGTCTAATATTCCATGACCTCCTTCGCTATGTTATCGGATAAAGTCTTATCCCAATTAAAACTGTAACCTTATGTTGCCTCATGAAAAAGGGGTACCCATTCTACAGGGAAATGGGTAGGAATTTTCTTTCCAAAAATTCTACATAACATCATTGCCACATAGACCATATACTTGTTTAAAGAAGCTGTGGCATAAACACCATGGGTGTCAGCCCTGAATTTTTCTTCGTTTCTCCACCAGTCTTTAATTATGCCAGGATACGTTTGGTCTGACTCAAGACATTCTTTCCTTTGAAAATCACTCATGAAATCTTTGTTATAAATATACTTGGGACTAGGGGATAATTTATACATTACTTGTACATGTTTCGTTCTGAAAGAGCCAATGAAGACCCCTTGGATGTCCAGAATGCTTCTCATATGCACGTCAGTTCGTTCTAAGGCCCAACTGATCATGTTGTTATATCTCATAAGTCACGGCCGAGTAGCTATTTTGTGCATCTCATACTCCGTTATATCTCAAAGTGTGTTGTTGGTGTCATGAGGGAAATTTTTTAATTCATAATCCAGAGTCTCGAAAATCTGCCTCCAGGATTTTATGGAATCAATGGCATGCGGTATTGTATCAGATATAACATCTTCATCTGGACTTAATCTTTCTGCAACTTCCTCTCTTTTCTTGGTTTCCTTCTTAGGTTCCATGATATCTGCACTGGATCAGAAACCTGTTTACAAAGAAAATATGTATAAAACCAGATAAATGTGATTTGTTGCAGATGTAAAGGATAACAATGAAGTTCGAAATACAAGACCTTCTTAACCTTTAATTTTGTGTTATAACAAGTGTACAGGCACAGACGACGAAAGTTAATGCTTTTTAATGGAAAGATATGCCTGGAGATACGTTTTCGCGTCAAAAATATCTTCACTTATCCGTTATTAATATTGTCGTATATCGGAAATTTTGAAATTGGAGTTTCAAAAACTCACTGTCTTCCTCAATTCCTGGAATGCGAAAGGCAGCTTGGTTATCACTAATCCTGCTTTGGAAGTAAATTAACCTTAATCTTAAACCTTGTTTAGAGAAAACACGATTCCACGTTTCAGAACTTTGTGGATCTTGTTTTCAGGGGATAAGTCATAAGCAAACCCAGGATCGCGAAATTGTGATGGGATTAGTGAGGTGCTAATCATGTATTAGATCTTTAAATGATTAATTATCCTTTTAACTTTTCGAAAAAACGAGGATCAGGAGTTTGACGGTTGAGAGTTTGAAAGAGATTTAGTAGAAAGGAAAACCCGAATCGTGAAATATTAAGGGAAAGATGATTGGGTTTAGGAGCTTAGTTAATTATGGATTAAAGAGTGCTTTGTGGAAATCGAGGGAAAGGGTAACCTTTATTTCTTCCCCCCCTTTTTAATTTTTTTTTTTAATATGTTAAACAGTTTCGGGATTTCGACACCGGGAAATTAAGATGGTTGAAGATTATACCTTGAGAAAAACCGAATCTCAAAACTCAAAAAGGAACGGAAAGATATGATTCCCCTTTGGACTAAGGGCGGCTCCACTACTTAGGAAAAGATGAAGCTTTAGTTCCCAAGGGTAGAAAAATTTAAACTTTGTGTCAACATTAGGCTCCATCTAGGGATCTTGTCTCCTTGTGGTATGAGAAGAACATGTAGACCAAGTGCCTTCATTGGGTAATGGAGTCAATGATTCAACTCTGTGAAACAAATTGGGAGAAAATCCGAACAAGATTAGGGTCTCAACGTTAACTTTGAAAACTCTCCAAAAACAAAAGTTCTGACTATCTCAAGTTGAGTTTTCAATAGATTTCTTCTCCTGAAACTGACCTCAAAACTATATAAGACAATCAAAACCAAATCATCCATCCTATCAGGCTTCACGTGATTCTGTTTGCATCAAGGCAATTATATGTGTTGTGTCTAGTAAGGAGATCCTAGAAACCTATGATGAAAATCCAGCCGAAGAGAAGAGAAATTACCAGACCATCATGTAACTCATGTATAACAACTTTTATCTGATATGAGGATATTGCTTCACTGCCAGCGAGCCTGTTCAGTACCCCGGCGAAGTTATCTGACTTCCCCTATTGAATTTCCTTTCACCACTTCGTTTTTTCCAAGCATTTAAATGCTGAGATGAGGGAAATCAATATAATGAATTTCCTTTCTTCATATCTTTGAACTAGATGGGGGCAATCAATATTGAATTTCCTTTCACCATCTGTCTGTATTCACTTTTTTTTTTTTTTTTTGAAGTGGGGGTAATCAATGAGTATACAATACACTCGGGAAGATATCTATTTTGAAAAAAGAATCAAAGTCTGTCAACTCATTTAAATAGCTCTGGGTTAATCTTCTCATATGCCTTCAAAAATCATGGGCTTTAGAGAACTTCTTGAGGGAAACTTTTTTAACCTTTAGTCTAGGGAACTTCCTTGAGAAAAACTGATCAGTTATTCCTGTTAGGATAAGTAATAGGTTCAGGATTAACATAAACATGTTTTTGATCTAGTCAAAGTCAAAGAACTTAAAAACACAACCTACTCTCTTTACTTGAAAGTTTGTTCGAGATTTTTCAAGAACAGATCGAGACCCCTCTGTTGTCGGGAGCTTTATGATTAGACCTCCATGGTCGAGCGGGAAAAGTCTTTATTGTAGTCAAGGGAAGGGTAAAGGGGGTTTTTAGAAAAATTGTCGTACATGTGACTATTCTCAGAGATTTTCTTAATTAGTTTTTATAACCTTTTCTTAAGTACCCTTTTTTATTACTTCAAGAATTTCTTTTATTTAGTTTTTATACCACCCCTTTTTTTTTCTTTTATCAACAAGAATGAAATCATTCGTACTTTTTAGGGCTTTTATCTCGAATTTTGAAATGGGATTTCATACCTTTATTATCTCTTATATTGTCAGCCCAAAGATTACTCATTCATTACCTTTGTCATTGTGAGATACTTGATAGGAATACATGTGCATGTCACCTTTCAGTACCTCGAGCCCACTGTCTTGTGAGAAATTTTCCCTGCAAATAACATAACATTATAATCGTTAGGAAATGTGATCCGGATTATTTTCGGCACGAAATGAGATCGGAGATATAATAAATAAATGCACAGAGATATCGCAGATATTCAATAATATAATAGAAGTGTATCAGAGATGCAACCATAAACACAGATATACAGTAATACACGATTTCTATTAATGAAATAAATGTACAGAGACTATAAAAATACAGAGGGAAAGACTCGCTAGAATGGTGGCATCTTATCTCTGAGAAGCGATATGACGGCTACGCGCATTCTCAAGAAGATGATTACAATGAGGCTCTGAAGGCCTTTTTACAATAAAAAATAATTCCAAAAGTCCTAGACATCCAAAAACCTAACCCTAGGAGATGAAGCGCCAAAAGTCATGTGGACCCCGTTTGGGGAAGTTAGTACATCAACTTCCCAGGGTCGTAACTTTTGCATACGATCTTCGTTTTAGGCGTATGATAGCTTGTTGGAAAGGTATCATCGAGGAGATTCATTTTGGGGGATCAATAATTCCTTTACCTATCATTGAGAACCTAGATATTGAAAAACCTTCATTTAGGCCCTCAAAATGGCCCCGGAAGTTAAAACCTGCTAAAAATAGTAAATTGCCAAAATTGCTAGAAAATTGTTTTGAGCCATTTGGAAAAGGTGGGTGGCCACTGATATCCACCTAGATCAATCCTCCCTCCTTAGAAAGCAATGGTATCCATTGCATTGAGTTCCCGAAGGGGGAAAAGCATTTGTTGAATCTGCATCTTGGTGAGGTGCTTGTCTTGCTGGAGACGTCGTGCTGCTCAGTTTGTGGAAATCTGTCACGAACCTGTTGAGGTTGAGGCTCTTCAACAAGTTGAGATACATGAGAGGAAGGTGTGCAGAAGGAATCTTTTCTCTTTGTTGCAACCTTGTTGACCTGCTTATGTTGGATAGAAGGTGTCGAGGGTGAGGCTGTAGTGGTTGTAGTGTCCTTCTGTTCCCATTTTGAACAGATTGTGAAGAAGCTGAATTTTTCAGTATGAGATACTACCTTGCGACACTTTTTAGGTGGAAAAATATTTGGAACTACCTCTGGTATTCTGTAGAGATGACCCCCCAAAGTAACAATGACACTACGGGGTCGAGACTCATAAACAGTATGGCGTCTCCACATATATGGTTGGCCCAAGAGAACATCACAGACATCCAATGGGGAAACATCACATAATACCTCATCCTTGAAGGGTTGGATGTCGTATGACAATAGACACTGTTGTCTGACATGGAGATCTCGTCCTTGCCGAAGCCACTCGATGTTATATGGCTGCGGGTGTGGTGTTTTCGACAATCCCAACTATTTGACAACCTCTGTTGAGATGAGGTTTTTCTGGCTTCCGCTATAAAAAATAAAATGCAGCGGGGTCCCCTTCACCCACATCTGTGAATGAAAAAGGCGCTCTCCCTCTTCAGGATCTATTGGTTCTTCTGGTTGAATTGTTGCGGTCATGACAATAGTAGTGGGGTCTGCGTCAATGATCTATCCTTTACCAGTATTTTCAGAATCAGATTCTGAATCAGGGTTTGGCTCCTTGTCTTTGATCTCGGCCACCAATGACTATTTTGAGCGACATTCATCGGTGTTGTGCCAGGGGCTTTTGTGGAAATCACACCATTTTTCGGTGTCCTTCTTTGTCTTCCCGTGACCCTTCTTTTCCTGTGTCTTGGACTATTTTTTGGGAGACTGTTTGTTAGGGTCGTCTTTTTCATACTTTGGTTGTTGCGGATTTGCATACCCGAATTACCGTTTGTTTTGGTGCTTAAATTTCTGCTCAATTTTAACAGCATATCGATAAGCAGCACTAAGTGATGAGATGTCCAGAAAATCCATTTCAGTCTGGATGTATCTGTGTAGATCCCCGCGGTATTTCAGAACCAAATGTCGCTCGGAATCTTTGATACCTGTTAACGGGCGAAATTGACCGCTCGTCAATTAGAGGAGTGAATCCAGTCCAGGGTTGTCTAAATAACCCAAGCCATTTGGATTAATCCACTCCGACGGGTTTAGCAGCTCCGTTGGCCGATCTAAGTCCTAGGAAAGTGAAAAAACTAAACTAAAGAAACTAACTAAGTGAGAAAACAGTTGTTGTAAACTATATACAAATCTAATATATATTTACAATTTTACTAACTAACAGAATAATAGTTCTACTTATTAAATATATAGTGCATTGATATATTTATATTTCTATTATATGTAAGGTATTCACAAAATGCAATTTTTTAATGGAAAACCTGCGAAAATCATATATGAATTGACAGCAAAAGCTATTGTTCAGTATTTTTGGTTTTTTATAAATTTTATCAACAGGAAATGAAATGGAAGCTATCTAGCTGAGAAATAAGAATAACAATCTGTACTGTGTATCTAAACTACAACAAATCCTTATATCAATTAACTAATAGAATGCTACTAGAAAACTAACCTGTAATCGCATATCCATATGTGTCATGTGCGTAGCATCAACGTTTGTTGTTTGATGAGGCCAACCCACACCAAATTTTCCCAATGCTTCACGTAAACGCGAAGCAGTAACACTTTGAATGCTAATGACAAAACAAATAAGATATGTAGCAACAACAATTTATAATTTTACAAACGATCATATTAAGATAAATCTGAGTATGACAATTTGTATATAACTGTCGATTGGATAGAGAAGATCAACCTTCAAATCATCAAATGTAAATAGATCAATTGTTGTATATAAAATGAGAGACATAAAATATGGACACTATTTAAATCCCATCACATCAACCTGTAACAAATTATGATATCTAAAGTAGTCAAAAATTTGATTACAAATTGAAATGAACAAAACTTGAACAAAAATATGATATGTTGAAGCTAAAGCTGTGCAAATATCCACTTTCATTCAAGTCTAATAATCAAAAATCCATAGTTTCTGCTCCCAAGCAGCGATGATCTTTGTTTACAAAAATAATACATATATAAATTCCATAGGATCAAAACATTCCTTGTGGAAATTATCAAAGTTGTTGCAAAAATTATGGGAATACAATCTCCCAAATTCCTATTTCTATGTAAAACTAACAGCCTAATCCAAAACTATGTAAAGAAAAAACATGTTCAAAGATTCCACTGTCAATCCAATCTCCTTTAAAATTCGTGTGTACCTGTCAATGCACAAGAATACATGATTTTCAGATTGTATTTTAGTTGTAAAATCAAAACAATTCAAATTTTTATAACTAGTTATAGAATCTCACGATTCTGTAGCTAGTTATTATTATAAACAGAATCGTGTTTTACCAATTAAATCAAAACAGAAATAGATGTGATTGAGAAAACAAATCATGTATGCTAATTCAAAACACAAACGAAATCATCCTAAAATTACTTTTAAAATATCATACCTTGGATTCATGGATTTTCATCAAGCTATTTTTGAATTGACAATGGAAGTAGTCGCCTCTACGTTTTTAAAGACAACAAAGCCTGTGGTCTTCTACCTTTTATCATTAGCTTGCAATCTGTCATTCTCTTTAGTTAGTACATTCACTCGGTCCTCCAAGGACTTGATCCGAGATTGGAGCAAAGGGACGTCTGTATAATATCGGTCGAGCCATGACTTGCATTCATTGCACCGTGGTTGAACAGGTTGTTTATCCATAGGTGAGGAACTTCTTAATTGACCAGCAGTTTCTCTATCAAGTTTGATCCCAGGGAAGTTGGGGTCATCTCTAAGGCACAGTGGGAGGTTCATCACATAGTCATAGGGCTTAATTGAACAAAGTCCGTGAGAGTATGGATACTCCTCGGTTAGAAACCGTTAGATTTTGGAATCGGAATCTTCACTTAACAGGATTGGTTTTTGATCTATGTTTTCTTTTGGTTTGTTACGAGCACACCATCAAACCCAGTGCACGGCCTTTTTCCCTTTTCAATTGATATCACTGTTTCTTTTACCCTTTTTCTTTGCAGACCTCTTAACATGCTTACCATCGTCTTCTGGACATGAATCAGGCAGGGTGTCGGGTTGGGTAGCGTTCGGGTAGGTTGAGGGTTCAACAGAGGGAAAGAGAATAGGAGGGGGAATGACAGGCCCGACAAGGGTTTCTGTAACAATGGTTTTATCAACTTGTCCTATTTTACGACTGGCAAAACCATTCCTCAACAAGAAAGCGTCCCAACAATCGCCACTCAATCTCAACTGATGAACCATAATTTTAATTAAACAGTGGTGGAAGAGGCTGGAGTCGGCTTTCTCCCTCTTGAAGTGCTTAGCCATTTTATATAAACTCCTAAGGAGAAAATGTGGCATATTTAAGGGAAAATCTATGAAACTCATGAGCAGTCGTAGGTGGTATAGGAAAACTAGACCATATCTACCCTCGCATGTAACAAACTGCTTGATAATAGCCAACAAATCATGCCATCTAGACTTAAGAGCTGTAACGGGCATACCTTTGTCACAACTGTTGATCTTCCTTGATGTAAACAGTAGTGGTCATGGTACTTCATCAACCTTCGAATTTTTAAACCATCTTTGTCCCTCGGCTGGCAGACCAGTGGCTGAGCTGAGGAAATCCTCGTTTACTTCGAGCTCGACATCCCCAATTTTGGCTCTGCACCCATTGAATGTAAGTGCAAATTGTTGAGCGACTGCCAGGTTGAAACCCTTGAACTTCTCAATAAAAACCAACCAACCATTCCTCTCTAGGTCCTCTCGGGTGTTATCAAACAACAGCAAAGTTTGGACACCGTTGGACTCGATTCGCACTACAGGAGCCATAGCTAATAACACAAAATCAACAGGGTAATCGGCGATAGGGTTTGACAGGGTAGACACAGAACCATTTTTTCCGAAGCTTCCCCAAAACAAGCAAAGGCAACGCGAAATGCAAGACAGAGCGTTAATGCTTATGCGTGTGGGGGTGGTGGAGTAAATTGGAACCATGCAAGACCATCATGTCGAGCTGTAAAACCAACGACACCTATTCAAATCATAACAGTGCATATCCAAAAGGATTTTAATGAACATGTCAAATGAATTATCATATAACCACGATTTGGCCCAAAAATTAATGTATTCAATCAAACCATTGCGTCAAAGCTTTTGTAAATCAACACCATATTAATAATAATCAAAATCATAGATATTTGGTGTTTTGATAATGTGTGACCAGTGGTGTATTTGAGTTCAAAGAGTTATAACCACATAAACATATAGGTTCATAACAATCCAAAAGATCATTTTAATGCAATCAACATGAATTCCAACTGTGGGTTTTCACGCTTGCATTCGTGAAAATGAAAACGAAAAAGCAGGTATGCAAAAGCGAAAGATAATGGTGTCGTTTTGCGACAAGTATTAAGGGTTCAAAAACCTTGTGTAGGCAACTTGTAAAGAAAAGGTAGAGATTAATATGGATACCAACAATGGAAACACACTGGTAGAAGCAGTTATCTCTGCCAAACGAACAAGTCCATATTTGGATAATGAGAAAAACTCCAACTCGAAAACAACCAGAAAATTGTTTGAACATCATCATCAATCATAAAAAAATTCCAGCTTGTTATTTTAAAAGATGAAAACTGATAACAATCTTAACAAAAGCAAGTCACGATATTAAGGTTAAAATCTCCAATACTGTTGACAGAGCCACTGCTTCCAGCAGGCGTCCATAGCCTCGACAAGGTTGTCATTTAACCCACTCCAATATCTGTATCCTACCAAGAAGTTCCATATCAGAATAAAGGACATTTAAGGTCAAGAGATTCCATATCTGAAAATTTTGATATACCCGACATTGCTTCACTGCCAGCGGGCCTGTTCAGTACCCCGGTGAAGTTATCTTGGAGTCATGCATGCATTTACCCGCTGCCAGCAGACCTATTCAGTATCCCAACGAGTTTACAAGCACTTCCCACAGCTCTTTAATGATTTATTTGGTTTTTACAGATATATAATAGAGCGGGGTGACGCTAAAAATTGTGATATTTTGGACATATTTTAATAAATTACAGACCTTGAGAGAATTTTTTTAACTGTCCTTCATTAAGATCTAGAGATGGTTTATTGGTAGACCGACCTTCGAAGGTAGGGAGACATCTCTGAGTTGTTCTCTTAAGGAACAGGGACAGCGTAAGAAGAAATGGATGATCATGAAAAGCTTCAGTTACAGATTGAAATCAAGAAACGTCTTTCAAGCAACAAGCTTTGTTCAACATGGCTATAAACTTCAAAGGCATATCATAATTGATGTTTAAACAAACTTTTAACAGTCGTTTCATAGGAGAAATTTTTTTGTTCTCTTGGTCTGAACATCTCATGATGCAGGTATATGTATTTCAAGAGTAAAAACTGGTAAGCATAAGGGAGAAATCAAAACCAAAACAGCAAAGAAAAATGAAAAGAAAACAAAGGAAAAATATTTACACAGTGTACACAAAGTTGTCATCAAGTGAAATACCTTTTTAGAGCTTGGCCATTCACCAGATAGGTGTCTGGCTTTCCCTCTAGACTCTGTAATCTGAAAGAGCTAGGACCCAATTTTTCAGCAATAAAAAACGGTCCTAGCCATAAGTTCTGAAACTTCGTATGCTCTCCCTTTCCCTCATGTGGTTTGTCCCATTTTAGGACAAGGTCACCTACTTCAAAGTTCCTATTAGAGGCAGAGTTGGAATCAAACCAGCTTTTAACCACAAGTTGATGCTGATCCAACTTTTGTTTTGCTTGAGCCCTCACTTCTTCTAGTTTTAATAATGCGTTAATTCGATTCTCCAAAGGGGGGTATTCCTCTTCTTGTATTTTCTGTGATAGCTACAGTGAGGGAAAAATAATATGTGGTGGCAAAATTGTCTCTCTGCCATAGACGAGAAATAAGGGAGAGTTACCCACAGCAGTTTTCGGGGTTTTTGTATTCATCCGGAAGCTTTTTGACAAATAACACACTTTTGACAAAAGGCATGAGCATATTTAAAAAGTGTAGGCCAGTAATAACCTTCTCTTAATACTTTATGGGCAGTGGTATCTCCACCAAAATGCCCACCAGCTTCTCCTGCGTGCAATTCTAATAAGACCTTTTCTGCTTCATCTTTTTCAAGACAACGCATTAGTACTCCATCAAAATTTTGACGAAACAGAATACCATTAATCAACTGAAATGAGGCAGATTTCAATCTTAACTCTCTTCTTTTAGTGGGATCCAGGTGATGGGGGGTTGACCCATGTTCAAGACAGAATTTTATATCATCATACCAGGGGCTAACAGGGTTTTGTGCATAGCAAATTAAATTTTGGTAATGTTGTCTTGGGTTCAACATATTGTTTTCCTCTTGTTGTCCTGCTGCTGATTCAGTGACTAACTTGCATAGCCCTTGACCTCTCACTATTTGTACTGGGGTGATTTTTATGTCATACTCTTGTAAGGAGGTGACCCAGTTAACCCTCTTTTCGCCTAGTTCTTTCTGCACTAACAGATTTCTGATGGTCGGGTAAGGGACGATAATTTTCGTCCTAGATTTCAAAAGATAAGATCAGAAGTACTTTACTGCTTTAAAAATAGCATAGGCTTGTTGATCTACTGCTGGGTAATTAAGTTTTGCGCCTTTTAAATATGATCTCATAAAGTAAATTGGGACTTCATTGTTTTCAGCGTTCTTTTGAGTTAGGACAGTAGCGTAGGAGCGGTCAGAAGCAAATGTGTAGAGAGTGAAATCTTGCGAAAAGTCGGGGCTCATCAGAGAAGGAGCGTCTATTATGGCCTTTTTTATTGAATTAAAATCTTGGTTTTCTAAGGGTCCCCAATGATATTGTACGTCCTTTTTTATTAAGTTATGTAAAGGTCTCACCATTTCTAAAAAACTGGGGACGAATCTCCTGACAAAGTTTATTTGGCCTAAGAAAGACTGCATAGACTTTTTTGACGAGGGAGGGGGGAGTTTTGAGATGAATTGAGTCCTTTCCGGGTCGATAATCATCCCTTCACTTGATACAATAAATCCTAAGAGCTTACCTTGTTCTTCTGCAAAAATAGATTTTTTAGGATTCAAGGAAATGTCGTACTTACGACATCGTTGTAGAACGGATCTCAAATGAGATAGATGATCAGCTTTGTTTTTCGAGAATACAGTAATGTCATCCAGGTAAACTATGACATATTGATTTATTAAGCCTCGGAAAGTGATGTCCATCGCTCTCTGGAAAGTGGCACCATCATTAATGAGTCCAAAGTGCATTTTCCTATAAGCGTAGGTGCCCCATGGAGTGCAGAAGGTAGTTTTAAGTTGGTCTGGAGGAGACATTAGGACTTGGTTATACCCTGAAAAACCATCCAATAAGGATACTCTTTCAGAACTAGACACCTATTGAAGGATCTATTCCATGGGTGGGACAGGGTAGTTGTCTTTATCAAACGCTCGATTGAGATTTCAAAAATCGACGCATAGTCGGATTTCACCACTCTTCTTCCGGACAGGGACAAGATTAGAGACCCATTGCGTGTGCCTAACTAGGAATATTATTTTAGCATTCAGGATTTTATTTAATTCTTTTTTGACAGTCGGTTCAAGTTTTGGGTGCATTTTTCTTAACTTTTGTTGGAACAGCAAGGTTTGGGGTTTCATAGGAATGACGTGTTGTATGATGTTAGGATCAAAGGTTTTTAGGTCATCATACGTCCAAGCAAAAACATCTTTGAATTCCTTAAACAATTTAATAAACGTCGCTTTCTCTTGTTCAGAACACCCCACCCCTAAATTTATGCACTGTGGATTGTCTTTAGTTCCCAAGTTTACTTTTTTATACGATAAAGAGGAACTATTTGTTTTATAGTTGACTGATTTTTTGAATTTTTCTTGAAGATCATAAAAAATTTCTAATCTAACTACAGATTTAGGGATAGAATTTACCATGTCCGATGAAGATTCAGGAGATCTCGGATCTGGTATTACCATGAAATCACGAAGATTCTCATCATGAGTGCATTCGTCGATCACTGCACCTTGGAAAGTTTCTTTCATATGCAGGAAACTAATAATGTGTTGATCATCGTCGAAGACTCTCCAATTCGTGATGTTGTCGGGGACGGATGGCCTGAACAACAGCTCGACGGAGAATGCATTCGGGGACAAGCCTTCTACAGGAAAGAGTTTCGAAGCTACATTAGCTAACAAGTCAGCTTCCGAATTATTCAATCTAGGAATAGAATTTATATTGAAAGAAGAAAACTTGTTCATCAAATTCCATACCTCAGATTGATAGCTTTTGAGATGCAGGGATAAACAGTGGATAGAATTTTTTACCTGTCTAACCACGATTTTCGAATCGCCAAAGACAGTCAAATTTTGAACGTTCATATCTAATGCTTTCCTGAGGCCTTGCAATAAATCCTCATATTCTATTGTGTTGTTTGTACATTCAAACTCTAATCTGCATGCAATCAAGGTTTTGTTACCTCCATCTCCTTCCTTGGACTTTGACCCGTCAAAGTAAAGAGACCATATTTGATTTTTGTCGAGTGCATGAGACCATTGGGTAGAAACTGATGGCTGCATATAAGTCACAATTTTAGACTGTTGCTCCAGGTTAGTGATAGCGGAAGTTTAGGCCATGAAATTGCCGAAAAAGGTATCCATCCCTTGTATCTCGGGTGAATCGGCAGAAGGTGTAAATGGTTCATTGGGATCATTCAAATCTGTCACTGTGAACTTTAGGTAACGTTCATGATTTACCTTGATTTTGTTGGGCTTTCCATTCTCGGGTAGCCACAAGTGAGACCAATCCGTCGTGAAATATTCGTGTAGTTGTTCTAACCAATCTCTGCTTAAAAACAAACCATAAACTTATGGAATATCTACAACAATAATATCAATTACTTGATGAACTTTGGGGTTAGACGATAACCTTATAAGCACATTCCTTAATTCGCCTATAACTTTAACACTAGTTCGATCAAGTTGAATGATCTTTAAGGTGGATGGTTCAACTTCAGCATTAATCTTCTGACATACAGACCATGGCATTATGTTGGAAGATGCTCCTGAACCTACCATACAATTGTGCACGTTCCTATTAAATATTTCAAAAGTTAACAAAAAAGGAGGTACATTTCTGTGAGTACTAATGGTGGAAGCTTGTTTCTTTTTACTCGCGGCCTCTGAAACTAATTTATCTACATTTATTACATTATTTACATGAAGGTCTTTCTTTTCATGAGGATTAGAATTATTCTTAGCAGAGGCCCTCTAAGGAACTTTTGGGTTATTCTGAAAAACTTTGTTACTGCTTGGATTACCGTTTTTTCTATTCTCTGCAATATTCTGTAACATTTTTTGTAGCAGAAACGGGAATTTTAATATTTCATAAATAGAAATGTTAGCCCTTAACTTTTTTAGATCTTCAACTAAATCATAATCTAAGCTTGGGTTCACATAATTATGTTTAGTCTCAGTTGTTTTAGACTATTTTGGGGGCAAAGTCGTAGTGTTTTCAGAAGAAGGCTTGTTTGTTGTCTTACTCCTAGTATTGTAGGGATGTATTGTCTCGAAATTAGCTTGAAAAATGCTATCCGAGAAGTGTCCAAAAATGTTCGGAGAAGATTCATCTTATTCAACTGTCTCTTGTTCAACTACTTCCTCAGGGATGTCAGGGGGCATCAAGTTATCCTGGGCTTCTAGAATCGTTTGAATAGCGAATTGCAGGATTTCTAGATTTAAGCCTTTGGTATTTGAATTAGGTCAGTTGGTGGGAAAAGGCTTCCTAAACGAGGGTTTGTAAGGCCCTTTGCTCGAAGAAGCTTCTTCAGTCGTCCTTTTCAAATCTATAACTTGATTTGACAGTTTTTGAACGACTTTTTGTAAGTTTTCTAGATCTGAGCTTTCAGGTTGTGTTTTGTTTTGGGCAGGTCTAGGGAGGATTTCGATTTTCTTTTTGGAAGATGAACTAATATCTATTTCGTTTCTAGTAGTGTCTTTTAAGCTAAGGATGTCTTTCTCAATCTGACTGGCCTCTTCAAAGGCCTCTAACAACGTGGCTTTCTTAGATCTCTTTACCCAAATGGCTATACTTTGATGTAAGGCTTTCATATAGTATGCTATAATAAGATTCTCAGCAAGCATCGAATCCGTAGGGATTTGGTTCTTTAGTGTTAAGAATATTTGGTTAAGGTCTTTGATTTTCTCTTTGGGGTTCATTCTTAAACTAGAAATCTCCATGACTAGAACTTCTGGGGACTTGTTGTCTCCAAACTTCTCCCATGACACGAAGGTATGGAGTTGTTGGGAAAAGTACCAGGTAGAGGCATTGCCCGCGAAAGTATAGGGGAACAATCTACAGACTATGTCTTCGTGCTCAACATTATGGAGTCTAATGGCTAACATAAACTTTTTGATGTGATCTTCAGCGATCTGTTTAGAGTCCGGGTCAAACTTGGGGAGCCACTTCTCTGGATGTTTGGGCAAGGGATGCTGAGGCCCGGGTACGGCTACTGCATCTTGGTCGAGCCAGGGTCTAGTAGGATTGTTCTGGTTGGCCATTGGTGTGGGTGGTGTCAAAGGTTGGGATGAGGAAGAGCCTTCGTCAGAGGATTCTTCTTCCGAAGAAGAAGGGGATGAAGGAGGTTGTGATATTCCAGATCCTCCTGCTTCAGGAGTGAGAGTTGGATCTGTAGGGTTTAAAGTGAGGTTAGTGCCTCCAAGTTTTTCTCTGATATCAGAGAAATCTAATGGTTGGTCCAAAGGTCGGTTTGGTTTCCTTAAACGGGCGAAGGCACTATGTGTTCTTATGAGGGATTGGCGGACAATCTCTTGTACGTCACCACCTGTAGGATTTGGAGTTACTGGTTCAACTGTGATCCGTAGATCGTCGTTTGATGTGGTTTTTGTTTGAGGGACGATGTTGTCATTTGAATGACTTCTTGTCACTATAGGTGAGCGGTTGGGTGGTGGAGGAGTCTTACGACCGCCTTGTACTATTAATAATTTTCAGGCCCTCCTTCTAGCGCCATTTGTTGACGGGCGAAATTGACCACTCATCAACTAGAGGAGTGAATCCGATCCGGGGTTGTCTAAATAACCCAAGCCATTTGGATTAATCCACTCCGATGGGTTTAGCGGCTCCATTGGCTGATCTAAGTCCTAGGAAAGTGAAAAAACTAAACTAAAGAAACTAACTAAGTGAGAAAACAGTTGCTGCAAACTATATACAAATCTAATATATATTTATAGTTTTACTAACTAACAGAATAATAGTTCTACTTATTAAATATACAGTGCATCGATATATTTATATTTCTATTATATGTACAGTATTCACAAAATGCAATTTTTTTATGGAAAACCTGCGAAAATCATATATGAATTGACAGCAAAAGCTATTGTTCAGTATTTTTGGTTTTTTATAACTTTTATCAACGGGAAATGAAATGGAAGTTATCTAGCTAAGAAATAAGAATAACAATATGTACTGTGTATCTAAACTACAGCAAATCCTTATATCAATTAACTAATAGAATGCTACTAGCAAACTAACCTGTAATCGCATATCCATATGTGTCTTGTTCATAGCATCAATGTTTGTTGTTTGATGAGGCCAACCTACACCAAATTTTCCCAATGCTTCTTGTAAACGCTAAGCAGTAACGCTTTGAATGCTAATGACAAAACAAATAAGATATGTAGCAACAGCAATTTATCATTTGACAAACGATCATATTAAGATAAATCTGAGTATGACAATTTGTATATAACTGTCCATTGGATAGAGAAGATCAACCTTCAAATCATCAAATGTAAACAGATCAATTTTTGTATATAAAATGACAGACATAAAATATGGACACTATTTAAATCCCATCACATCAACCTGTAACAAATTATGATATCTAAAGTAGTCAAAAATTTGATTACAAATTGAAATGAACAAAACTTGAACAAAAATATGATATGTTGAAGCTAAAGTTGTGCAAATATCCACTTTCATTCAAGTCTGATAATCAAAAATCCATATTTTCTGCTCCCAAGCAGTGATGATCTTTGTTTACAAAAATAATACATATATAAATGCCGCAGGATCAAAACATTCCTTGTGGAAATTATCAAAGCTGTTGCAAAAATTATGGGAATACAATCTCCCAAATTCCTATTTCTATGTAAAACTAACAGCCTAATCCAAAACTATGTAAAGAAAAATCATGCTCAAAGATGGCACTGTCAATCCAATTTCCTTTAAAATTTGTGTGTACCTATCACTGCACAAGAATACATGATTTTCATATTGTATTTTAGTTGTAAAATCAAAACAATTCAAATTTTCATAACTAGCTACAGAATCTCACGATTCTATAGCTAGTTATTATTATAAACAAAATCGCGTTTTACCAATTAAATCAAAAAAATATATATATGTGATTGAGCAAACAAATCATGTATGCTAATTCAAAACACAAACTAAATCATCCTAAAATTACTTTTAAAATATCATACCTTGGATTCAGGGATTTTCATCAAGCTATTTTTGAATTGACAATGGCAGTAGCCGCCTCTACATTTTTAAAGACAACGGAGCCTGTGGTATTTTGCCTTTTATCATTATCTTGCAATCTGTCGTTCTCTTTAGTTAGTACATTCACTCGGTCCTCCAATGACTTGATCCGATATTGGAGCAAAGGGACGTCTGTATAATATCGGTCGAGCCATGACTTGCATTCATTGCACGGTGGTTGAACAGGTTGTTTATCCATAGGTGAGGAACTTCTTAATTGACCATCAGTTTCTCTGTCGAGTTTGATCCCGGAGAAGTTGGGGTCATCTCTAAGTCATGGTGGGAGGTTCGTCACATAGTCATAGGGCTTAACTGAACAAAGTCTGTGAGAGTATGGATACTCCTCGGTTAGAAATCGTTCGATTTCGGAATCGGAATCTTCACTTAACAGGATTGGTTTTTGATCTGTGTTTTATTTTGGTTTGTTACGAGCACACTGTGAAACCCAGCGCATGGCTTTTTTCCCTTTGCAATTGATATCACTGTTGCTTTTACCCTTTTTCTTTGCAGACCTCTTAACAGGCCTACCACCGTCTTCTGGACATGAGTCGGGCAGGGTGTCAGGTTGGGTAGCATTCGGGTAGGTTGAGGGTTCAACAGAGGGAAAGAGCGTAGGAGGGGAAATGATAGGCCCAACAAGGGTTTCTGTAACAACGGTTTTATCAAATTGTCCTATTTTAGGACTGGCAAAACCATTCCTCAACAAGAAAGCATCCCAACAATCTCCACTCAACCTCAACTGATGAACCACAATAATTTTAATTAAACAGTGGTGGAAGAGGATGGAGTCGGCTTTCTCTCTTTTGAAGCACTTAGCCATTTTATATAAACTCCTAAGGAGAAAATGTGGCATATTTAAGGGAAAATCTATGAAACTCATGAGCAGTCGTAGGTGGTATAGGAAAACCAAACTGTATCTACCCTTGCATGTAACAAACTGCTTGATAATAGCCAACAAATCATACCATCTAGACTTAATAGTTGTAACGGGCATACCATTGTCACAACTGTTGATCTTCCTTGAGGTAAATAGCAGTGGCCATGGTACTTCATCAACCTTCGAATTTTTAAACCATCTTTGTCCCTCGGCTGGTAGACCAGTGGCTGAGCTGAGGAAATCCTCGTTTACTTCGAGCTGGACATCCCCAAGTTTGGCTCTACACCCATCGAATGTAAGTACAAATTGTTGAGCGACTGCCAGGTTGAAACCCTCGAAATTCTCGATAAAAATCAACCAACCATTCCTCTCTAGGTCCTCTCAGGCATTATCAAACAACAGCAAAGTTTGGACACCGTTGGGCTCGATTCGCACTACAGGAGCCATAGCTAATAGCACAAAATCAACAGGGTAATCGGCGATATGGTTTGACAGGGTAGACACAAAACCATTTTTTTCAAAGATTCCCCAAAACAAGCAAAGGCAACCCAAAATGCAAGACAGAGCATTAATGCTTATGCGTGCGGGGGTGGTGGAGTAAATTGGAACCATGCAAGACCATCATGTCGGGTTGTACAACCAATGGCACCTATTCAAATCATAACAGTGCATATCCAAAATGGTTTTAATGAACATGTCAAATGAATTATCATATAACCACGATTTGGCCCAAAAATTAATGTATTCAATCAAACCATTGCGTCAAAGCTTTTGTAAATCAACACCATATTAATAATAATCAAAAGCATAGATATTTGGTGTTTTGATAATGTGTGACTAGTGGTGTATTTGAGGTCAAAGAGTTATAACCACATAAATAAATAGGTTCATAACAATCCAAAAGATCATTTTAATGCAATCAACATGAATTCCAACTGTGGGTTTTCATGTTTGTAGTCGTGAAAATGAAAACGAAAAGCAGGTATGCAAAAGCGAAAGATAATGGTTTTGTTTTGCGACAAGTATTGAGGGTTCAAAAACCTTGTGTAGGCAGCTTGTAAAGAAAAGATAGAGATTAATATGGCTTCCAACAATACCCAACTTGGTGCACAAGGTATATAAGGTATTGGTGAACTCCAAAACTGCTTGGCCCCTCTCTTGCCGCAATGTGGTCCATCTCATGTACTGGTCTTCATAGTTGCCAACAGGGTAATATTGTTCCTTTACCGCATCCATAAAAAAATCCCAAGTGGGATAGGCCCCATATATTCCAGACTCCTCTGTGGAACTTTACTCCCAGTAAGTTTCCCACCAATGTTTGACATGAGGGAGAGATTTAAGGAGTGTGAAGGTGATCTTTTCTTTGTAGGAAAAATTGTGAATAGAGAAATATCCTTCTAGCAGAGTTAACCATTTTTCTAGGGCTTTTGCATCTATGTGTCCTTCAAATACAGGAATATCAAAATTAACTTTTACCTTGAAAGGTGAGGTGCCTCCAAAGTGGTCGCCTTATGAAGATGCGCCTGATGCTATCGGCAAGGGTTTAAGGATGTGGGAAAAATTCTCCATCATTTCGTCCCTCTGTCATGTGAGAGCTTGCTCAAGCAACAGATTAATAGGATCGTCTGCTTAGTCGATTTTCTTTTCTTCCTCCATTGAGGGTTTCTTGAGTGTGCAAGAGCGATTGTATTCAAGAGAGACAATATCAAGACCCAACTTGCTATACTCGGACCTCATTGGGGACATGCACTGAAAAAAAAATCAAGAGCAGCCTGCTCTGATACCACTGATCCGGATTATTTTCGGCACGAAATGAGATCAGAGATATAATAAAGAAATGCACAGAGATATCGCAGATATTCAATAATATAATAGAATTGTATTAGAGATGAAACCATAAACACAGATATACAGTAATACATGATTTCTATTAATGAAAGAAATGTACAGAGACTGTAAAAATACAAAGGGAAAGACTCGCTAGAATGGTGGCAGCTTATCTCTGAGAAGAGATGTGACGGCTACACGCATTCGCAAGAAGATGATTACAATGAGGCTCCGAAGGAATTTTTACAATAAACAGGAATTCCAAAAGTCCTAGACATCCAAAAACCTAACCCTAGGAGATGAAGCACCAAAAGTCATGTGGGCCCCGTTTGGGTAAGTTAGTACATCAACTTCTCGAGGTCGTAACTTTTGCATATGATCTCTATTTTAGGCGTATGATAGCTCGTTGGAAAGGTATCATCAAGGAGATTCATTTTGGGGGCTCAATTATTCCTTTAGCTATCATTGAGAACCTAGATATCAAAAAACTTTCATTTAGGCCCTCAAAATGGCCCTAGAAGTTAAAACCTGCTAAAAATAGTAAATTGCCAAAATTGCCAGAAAACTGTTTTGAGCCATTTGGAAAAGGTGGGTGGCCACCGATATCCACCTGGATCAAAATGTCATGAAAAGAAATCTTTTTTTTTTTTTTACAAAAAGCATGAAAACAAACCAATATGTACAATAAGGATTTAGAAACACATTATTGCATGAAGTGTTTAGGATGTTGCCCATTTACAGGGGCACTGAAAATGTCTCCATCTAGGTTTTCTAATAACTGGGCATTGTTTCCCTCAAAGGATGAAATCATGTATGATCAAGACGAGATCGGATCGAATTTTCCATGTTTTCCAGCGTCTTCTTTTCTGGCTTCCCACTTCAGGACCAAGTCGTCAGGGAGGAATTCTCTATCTTTAGCTTTCTGATCGAACAAGACCTTCATTTTATCCTGATATCTTTGTAACCTTTCATTTACTTCGGCCCTATTTTGCTGGACTTCGACCAGTTGGTTTATCCTTCTGGTAACATCATTGGGTTCTTCATTTGAATCCTGCTAGAGTTTCATTACTGACAGAGCAAGATTTATTGGTAAAATGACATTAGTTCCATATACCATATAGAAAGGAGAAATCCCAATTGATCTTTTAGTGCTTATTATGTTGGACCATAGAGCATATTTTAAATGGATATGCCACACTTTCTTGTTTTCGGTCAGAACCGTTTTTATCATGGTAATCAGGCTTTTGTTGGATGATTCAGCCAGACCATTATCTTGTGGATAGTAAGTTGTTGAGTGTCCTAGTATGATATTATATTTTAGGAAAAATTTTATCATGGCCATCGACTTAAATGCTTGCGCGTTATCAGTGACTATTTTTCGTGGACAACAAAACCTGGATAAAATATTATCTTCCAAAAAATTGATTACTACCGAATCAGTGGCATTTGTTTTGGGGATAGATTCCACCCATTTAGTGAAATAATCAGTAGAAATTAGGATCCATTTGTGCTACGCGTTTGAGTGTGGATGAATTTCTCCAATGAAATCAAGTCCCCATTGTTGAAATGGGGCTTCGGTTTTAACTGGAATAAGGGGAAAAGTCAGGACCTTTTGTTTGCCTATGAACAACTGACAAGGGACACAATTTCGAACTTTAGTGTTCAATTCTGTGAACAATTTGGGCTAGTAGTATCTGGCTCTTAAGATCTTATAAGTTGTTGCTTTCCACGCATGATGTCCTCCACACACCCAAACATGGAATTCATCTATAACCCCTCATGTTTCAGTTTTGACTAAACACCTCAGCAGGAAACCCAAGGGGTGTTTCCAATATAATTTAGCATCTATGATACAGTATTTTATAGCATGTAGCTTTAGCATCCTAGCTTTAGACGGGGTTAACTCACTAGGACATTGAAGCGTGAGTAGGTAATGGACGATGTCATGATACCAAGCCAAAGTAGGAAAATTGTCTTGAATTTCGGTTGTAGGTGCAGTGACATCAAGCTCGTCTATTTCCAGAAATCCCTCGATCTGTTGCAGCTGATTTATCCCAAGTGCTTTTAAGTTCGATTCAGCAAGAAATTTGGCCAAACCTTGACCTTTGATAATTTTGGTTGGTTTGACTTCTAGGTCAAACTCCTGGATCTTATCTGACCACCAGTCTCTTCTTCCATCGTTGTCTGGTTGCACTAGGATATATTTAACCGAGCTACAGGGCACATAAGCAATGACCTTTCAGTGCAACACGTAAGTTCTGAAATCTTTGAGAGATTTCACCATTTCATAGGCTTGTTTCTCCAATATATCATATTTCAACTTGGCATCTCTGAGACTTTTTCCGAAAAATGAAATAGGCCACTCAAAACTTTCCTCATTTTTTGTAACAACACAGCTGCGATAGTATGTTCTGAAGAAAAAGAAAAAATCAAAAACTATTTTGTGTAATCTGGGCTCTCCAATACTGGTGCTTCGCTTATTACTTTCTTGATGCACTGAAATGACGCTTTGGCTTCGCTTGTCCATTTCACTTCACTGTCCTTTTTGAGCATATTTGTTATCAATTTCACAATTTCAGCAAAGTTAGGGATGAATCTCCTCAAGAAAATTATTTTTCCTAAAAAATACTGAATTTCTTTTACATTTCTAGAAAAAATTATTGTATCTATTGCCTCAACCCTTTTGGGATCGATTTTGATTCCATATTTAGACACGATATGGCCCAAGAGTTTACCTTCTTGCATTGTGAAATGAGATTTCTTTGTATTGAGTGACAAACCAAATTTTCGGCATTTCTCAAAGGTTTGTTTAAGGTGCATTAGATGTTCTACATCAGATTTGGAGAACATAGTCAAGTCATAGAGATAGATAACCACAAACTTATCTCTTTCACCCACGAAATCGATATTCATGGCTCACTGAAAAGTTGCCCCTGCATTCATTAAACCAAAAGGCATTTTATCATACATGAAAGTACCCCAAGGGGTAGTGAAAGTAGTTTTTTCTTTATCGTCCTGATGCACTGCGATATGATATTAACCTGAAAAACCATCAATCATAGACATCATGTTAGCCCCAACTACTTTTTCTAAGATGTGATCCATCTTAGGTAATGGGTAATTGTCTTTGAGCGATGATCGATTCAGGTTTCTGAAATCGACACACAATCTGATCTCGCCATTTTTATTTCTCACTGGGACTAAATTTGCTACCCACTCAGAATATCTCAGTGGGACTATGATTTTAGCATCCAGGATTTTTTTGACCTCTTTTTCTATCACCGGTAATAAGATAGGACTGATCTGCCTAAAAGGTTTGATGCCTTCTTTTAATGGAATTTTATGTTCCATGATGGTTGTATCATAAATTATCAACTCGTCATAAGACCGGGGAAAAACATCTTTGTATTTTTTAAGAAACTCGACATATTTACTCTTGATTTCAGGAGATAGGTACCTAGATACTTTAACTAATCTAGGACTATCTTTGGTACCTATATTGAAATCTTCAACTTCCTCTGGCTGAGGCTGTAAGGTAGTATTCAAAGAGATGTCATCATGATTAAAGAGTCTTTCTAAGGGAATCAAGCCCTTGGATATTTGATTTTTTTTTAAAATAGCATGCGATGGTTTTCAATTTTATCTTGGAACTCTTGGGGGTCTTCCCCTTCCTGCATGATCCAAATAGGATCATTTTGGTTCTCTTGGTCAGCATGCATTTCGGCAAACTCGTCTATTGTTTCTAAAAAAAATCAGAGTTGTTTGTCATCCTCAAAGACTTGCCAATGTTGTATGTTATTGGGTATGGAAGGCCTATGTCTCATTTGTATATGATATTTGAGTTTGAAAGTAGTGGGAGGTTCGAAAGTCAAAGCAACTTTGGCTAAGGCATCTGCCTGTTGATTTTCATCTCTCGGAATGAAGTGAATATTAACATAAGAGAAAAAACAATTGATTAGGTCCCAAACACAATTTCGATACGACCTTAATCTAGGATGTTTGGCCTGGTATTGGCGATTGACTTGTTTCACGATTAACTCTGCATCACCAAAAACATCCAAGTTTTTAATTTTCATTCTCTTAGCGGCCTCTAACCCTAACACTAGAGCTTCGTACTCACATACGTTATTAGTGTGGTCAATGTTCCATTGTATCCTATAAGAGAAAGGGATGACAAATTAGTTATCAAGTGCCACAAAAATTACTCCATCCCCAGCTCCAAGATAAGACAAGGCACCATCAAAAAACATTTTCCAAACGCCAGTGCTATATACATCTTGTTCTATTTGTTATTTTTCTTTTTTATTTTCTGTACAACTTTCTTCTACACATGTGTCAACATCATCATCTATAGATAATATACAATTACCTAAATCTTGATCAACAATATATACAGGATAATTATTTGGGCTGAGAGGAACACTAACCGTAAACGCCAACCTGGTTTCCCTATACAATCGCATGAACTGGCCTCCGAAAACTAGAATCGTTGCGTACGTCATATCAATTTGAAGAGAACCTCCAAGTTTAGTACCCCAGGACCGAGACAAGAGAATGCCATATTTCAAAGGTATATCTGCGACAACCACATCCATTAAAACACTTTTGGTGGGTACCTGTGCAAGATTTACGACTAAGTCTTTTATCATGCCTATACACTTGACTTTCCTCAAGTAAAATGAATATAAAACTCCATAAGGCCTGGTGATTTCTAGATCGAGTTTGTCCATGATTTCTTTAGGAATCACATTGCAAGAGGCCCCAGAATCTAACATGCAGTTATGGATCAGATGGTCGAAAACTATCAAAGTGATGTAGAAAGGGGAAACGGTGTCTCTAGCACCTTCAAAATGTGGGCCAAAAATTATGTTAGGCTTATCATCTTCTAAGTGAATAACATCAGCCTAACTTTCATTTTCCGAAAAACTAATCATTTTAGCAATTTGTTTTTAGTATATCAAGTTTTTGGCCAGTTCAACAAGGGGAATAGGGATTTTGATCTTATTGATTTCGTTCTCTAGATTAAAACTTCCATTGGTTTTGTCAGTTTCCATGGTTTGAGTCTCCAACCCTTTCTTTTCATCTTTCCTTGGTTGAGGGGCCTTTGTTTCGATAACAGGGGTGTCTAGTTTCTGCATGCTTAAGGGTGGCATTCCCGTTGTCTTTGTTCTAATAGACTGTACGTTAGCGGTGCTAGTCCCTTCAGTCTATTTTTCAGTTATTTTTTAAACTACTTGGTCAGTTTCAACCCTCGGCAATATCTTTTTAACTGGAGCAATTGTGGAAACCTTGTTTCTAGTTATTAGGTTATACTTCTGGTGGAGCTTGGCCATTATACCATCCGCTATTCCTTGATAGGTCAAATCTTCTGAAACATTGTTGTTCTTGTTACTCTCAGTCCTAAACTCTGTAGTCAAAGACTTTTCGTAATCGTGTCTTGTTATATAAGGTTGTAAGCAGTCTTAGCCAATATTGTTCATATCCTCTTCTAACTCCTCGAAATCCTCCAAGTCTTGTCCTCCTATAAATTTTTCACTTTTAAAAGGGGTCTGGATTTTTTTATCTTCGTTCTTAATTTTATTTTGGTGGTTTTGAGGATCAGGGTTCTTCCTAAATTCCTTTCTAGGGTAATGTTCATTTTTAGCTTGATCAAGTTCCATTCTCGATATTTTGTTTGATAGTTCTTTGATGATTCTATCCATATCATCCATTTTATCTTCTGAGGATATCCCTGATCCAGAGGGTCCTCCTTTCTCCCTGTATCTCCTTATTTCTTTGTTTCCAATCTCAAATTTGGCTTTCAGTTTCCCTAATGCCATCATGTTAGATTCGATTTCTAAGGCATCATCTTGCATCTTGGTGAGATCTACTGATCTTCTCTCCCTTAATAATAGGCAAAGTCGGGGTCAAAACCTCCAACGAAAGTCACTTTTGCCGCAGGTTGTGAGGGTTTGACCTCAGTTGGGATCTTGTTGTACAATTTTTTAATCATTGGTTGAACTCAAGGACTGATTTAGAGTTTTTCTTTCGAAGAGATCCAAATTCGGTTAGATAATAAAGATGGTATTTCCTCTCACCCTATTGTCTAATAAAAGCATTTTCAAGTTCATCATATGATGGTATAGATACAGTCACTAAGCCTCGAAACCAGGTTCTTAATTTCCCTTCAAAGGTTTGAACCAAGAGTCTGGAGTAAACATCTTCATGTTCCAATCCAAGAATGTCATCGAATTGATTGAAAAATTTTATGTGTTCAGTTATCGTTAAATCTCCCTCTCCTGTGAACTTGGGGAGGTTTTTCATGTAATTTTCCAATAAATCATGGATAGGGACCGGTACAACCAGAGGAGCATATCTTCCATCAACCTTTGCAAATATCCGGAGAGGCGATGCTTGGTCGCCTACTCCTGCTCTCGGAGCACCTGCAGTAGCACCTCCTGCCCCACCTGCTCTAGTCACGGCCATTGTGGCTTTAGCGGTAAAATTTTGGGGGTTATAAGGAAGGGTTTCAAAAATTTGGTTATCGGTGAGGATGAAACTTGAGAAAAAGGAGCTTGGGGAATGTGGATTGGTTCCTTCAAAATCACAGGGTGAAAATATAGGAGAATCAACAGAAGTTGAATTGAGATATATATGATAATTGTTTGAGTTTTGAGAGGTGGGAAACTGAACTTCGAGAAGTGAGGGAGAATTAGTCGCAATAGGAAGTGAGACAGATCTTCATTTTCTATTAGTGTGGGAGACGACTGAGAAAGATTCTGTCTTAAAAAAGGGCAGAACCAAATCTGATTCGGGGGATGTAACTTTATCAGCGGATTATTTCCTGTAAAGGGGTGGAATACTTGATTCACAGTGTTGATCTTCAGAGTCAAACTGTGTGAATTTAGGTTGATAATTTTTATTTGTCGATGGGACAGTCTACCGGAAGTGTCTTCTTGATTTCAGAATTTTTTCAAGGTCCGAAAAAGGCGAAATTTGCTCGTCGTCTGGATTCTTCCTGGTGTTCTTCTGGTTAAGAGCCAGTTTAAACAATATGGAGTAGCCAAGTGAAAGATAAAGGTAGCCTTAGAAGGTTTCCAAACTTTGTTCACTATCAAAGAAGGAAAGTGTCAATGTCGTTCTTCCTAAGGAAAAGCTTCGTTTCTCCGTTCCCTGGCAATGGCGCCAAAAATATGTTGTTCCTTAGTTTACACTTTAAGGCTCTAAAGTATATTGTCAAGGCATCTGAAAAGATAGAGGAATTTGAGAACATAAAAATCGATGATCAAAGATGAGGGCTATAACTGGTTCCTCAACTGTCCCTGTCGAAATTCCCATTTTTCTTGAATGATGATATCTCTCTCAATTACTACTCATGAACATTCTAACCCAACCCGATTATTTGTTGTTTGTAAGATAGTGTTAAATATATTTAGAGTGATACTAGTTTGATCCAAAAGATCGGGTTCAATGTTAGGCTTCCTTGAAACTGGTACTGTCATGAAGGATAAAAGGTAAGGAATATATAATTCAGTGTTTTCTTTTTTTGGCTTCGTTATCTCTATTTTACAATGTAAAGAGAAAGATTTTAAAACACGAATTAATAGGATGACTAAATTAAAGGTCGTTTCTTGTATCTGAGTTAAAATTAAAGGAAATGGAACATGCATGACATGAGGGAAAACATAAAGCTATTAACAAGGTGAGGCATCAATTTAAGAGGAATCTCACGTTGTAACAGAAGGCTATGAAACAAGACAATATTAATGAAGCATATGATATTGAAATTTAAACATTTACAGGTCTTGTATCTGTTGATAACTGATACAGAGGAAAAAATGTAGAGTATTTAAATGACAAGAATAATAATTTCCATAGTAGAGGTTGCACTAAATTGTAGTCGAGCATTCATCAATTAGACATATGAAATAAATATAAAAAGACAGGGGAACACATAACTCAGACGTGACAAAATCTAGAATCTTCAATCTGCATTTCTATTAATTCAGAGCTTCTTCAAAATTACTTTCATCAAAAAATGTCTTTCTAGAGAAAGAAAAAATCCCCTTTTTAGTCTCCTCCCCCCCCCCNTATCTATACAAAATCATTGCTACTTGATGGTTAACGATTTCCTACTTTTTAGGGGAAAAGATAGTTACAAAACTGCAACCTCAACTGTTGCATGATTAACTTTTTGTTGATCTATCACTCAAAATTCTAAGCTTTCGAATGATACTTCACTGTTTATTTGAATTCTCTCCCTCTTTTGAAGCTATACATTCAATTCACTTCTCCAAAATATGAACAAAAATTATGGGTGGTGTCGGAAGATCTTTAGTCTCAAATAGATAAAACTTTCTTTGTATCTTTGGAAGCTGGTCTTCAAAACCTTTATCGGCAAACCTGATAACTTTCTTTGTATCTTTGGAAGCTGGTCTTCAAAACCTTTATCGGAAAACCTGATCACTTGCAATTTTAAATTGGGTTGTACCAGCCATCTATCTATTAGGTTGGCATTGATTTCCTTCAACTGTGAAATCTCCGCCTGAATCTCCTACAAGCCTTATTTGCAGTTCAACTGTTGTTTCACAATGTTTATCTACCCCAGTGGCTCAGAGCAATCATTTCTTTCAATACCTGACTCTTTCTTATCCAAAGAATCAAATATTCCCTCATAGTCGTCTTTGATTTCTTTGACTATCTTCTTGTTTTCGACTATGTTTGTTTGTCATGCCTTGAGAATGATGTCTCCTCTTATCTATTATGTGGAAGAAAGATTTAGATATTTCGATATCTCCCTGTTTCCCGAACATGTAATTGCTTTCTGGAAAGTATTCCTTGCATCTTTAGCCTCCTTTTCTAGTAAAATAATTTTATCAACGGATTTGCTTACCTCTTGAAAGTAATCCTGGATTATCTCTATTTTGGAGATCAATTCATGTTGTCCAGCTTCTATCTTTGTATGTGCTTCTAGAGAGAGGGTCTAGAAAGCCTTTAAGTCTACAACTCGGCCTTCTGTCAAATTTAACTTAGCTTGTAGCTATTTTACAAGCTCCTTTTGTTGAGTAACTTGCACCTGACTTGCTTGTATCCTCTGGTTCATTTCACCCAGGCTTGATTTGAGTGATTGAATTTCTTGTTTTTCAACAGCTCTGGCCTACTCCAAGATTTTATTCACCTCTTCTCTAATGTTTTTCTCAACATTCTTTAACTGGTCTTGCAATTGAGATATTGTGTGGTTACTCTTCTTTATCCTTGATCGCATGTTCTCCATAGTAAAAAGGTTTTTTGTTGCCATGGCTCCCATGGATCCTACTACCTCTGTAGAGAAATCCTCCTCTTCCAAGTTCTGGCCATCTACCAAGGCTCTATGCTTCTTCACCATACCCCCCTCTCTCATATACATCTCTTGTTTTAGGACAGCCTTCCTCTTTTTTTCTGAAAAAAATAGTCAGAAGGAGCGATCTCATCTCTAGAGATAGGGGTGAGTTCACTAATATATATGGCTCCCATCTGTGGGAAACCAAAGGCAGACTATAAAGGGGTTAAGGAAGCTATGGGGATTCCTAGTTTTGTAGATATTGTCTCTCCCATGAACTTAGGTATATTGATATCAACAGTAGGTGATGAAGGAGGAGTGGACTTACTAGACTCGGGAGGTTTCCTGGGCCTCCTCTCTACTTCTGTCTCTGGATTTTCTTACTGTAAGGCCTCTTCATTTTGTGAAGATCCTTCAGTCTAATGAGGAAACTCTTCAGGATTGACTTTATCTCGTGCCACTTTTCCGAAGCCTGGAGGAGTATCTTCTTTTTCCTGAGGAAGGGTGATTGCTTCTCCTTGCAGCACTTTGGGCAGACCGCTCTGTCTGTTCTTCTGAAAGGTCTGAAAACTATCTTGAAATTCGGACGAAATTATCTGTACCCTCTATAAGACTTCCTCATAGGTCCTAGTTCCTTTGAACATGTCATCACAAGGGGACTTCTCATGTTCATAAGCCTTCATATTACAGTGGGTCATATGTTTTCCCACTAACTGGTAAGGGTCGTGCTTCCTGTGTTCGAGGTCCACCAAATTGACCTCCTCCAGCGCTGCCTCTTCAACTTTGGAATGACCCAAGTTGAGAAGTGAAAATTTTCCAATATGAACGGGAAATACTGGCCAGGACTTCTTTTGAGACGTCTTTAGTTCTATCCCAATTCCACGTGTTACTATTTGATGAGCTACCTCCCTACACTCCAATCTGTCAGGGAGGAATTTTGGGAGTGCATGTGGAGGGATTGAACATCTGAAAACTCTAATGTAGGAGAAATTCTCCTCTATAAACCAGTCAGAAACTTCCTTGAGAGTTCCTATGACCAACTTTGAAATGCGGGGAGGTGTACAATTGTACAGCATCTCATGTAGTGGTATTACCACGAAATGATAGATTGCATAGATTGAGTCCTTGGCATTTTCTTCCCAAAGTTTAGAATGATATTTATGAATGGGTTCCGGGTAAGTTAGATTCCAACTCCAATTCATCAAAGGGAAAGGAGTTGAGAAGCATATAGCATCCATGATGTATGCATACATATAAAAGGCTATTGGTCAGCCATTGGATCTTGCATTCTGATATTCCATGACTTCATTCGCTATGTTATCGGATAAAATCTTATCCCAATTAAAACTGTAACCTTCTGCTGCCTCATGTAAAAGGGGTACCCATTATGCAGGGAAATGGGTAGGACTTTTCTTTCCGAAAAGTATACATAACATCATTGCCACATAGACCATATACTCATTTAAAGAAGCTGTGGTGTAAACACCATGGGTGTCAACCCTGAATTTTGCTTCATTTCTCCACCAGTCTTTAATTATGCTAGGATACGTTTGGTCTGACTCAAGACATTCTTTCCTTTGAAAATCAATCACAAAATCTTTGTTATAAATATACTTGGGACTGGGGGATAATTTATACATTACTTGTACATGTTCCGGTCTGAAAAATCCAATGACGACCCCTCGGCTATCCAGAATGATTCTCATCTGCATGTCAGTTCGTTCTAAGGCCCAACTGATCATGTCGTTATATGTCATAAGTCGCGTCCGGGTAGCTATTTTTTGGAGCTCAGACTCCTCTATATCTCAAAGTTTCTTGTCGGCATCGTGAGGGAAATTTTTTAATCCATAATCCAAAGTCTCGAAAATCTTCCTCCAGGATTTTATGGAATCGATGGCATGTGGTATTGTATCAGATATAACATCTCTGTTTGGACTTGAGCTTTTTGCAACTTCCTCGCTTTTCTTGGTTGCTTTCTTATGTGCCATGATATCTGCACTGGATCAGAAACCTGTTTACAGAGAAAATATGTATAAAACCAGATAAATGTGACTTGTTGCAGATGTAAAGGATAACAATGAAGTTCGAAATACAAGACCTTATTAACCTTTAATTTTGTTTTATAACGAGTGTACAGGCACAGACAACGAAAGTTAATGCTTTTTAATGGAAAGATGTGTCTGGAGATACGTTTTCGCATCAAAAATATATTCACTTATCCGTTATTAATACTGTCGTATATCGATGATTTTGAAATTGGAGTTTCAAAAACTCATTGCCTTCCTCAATTCCCGAAATGTGAAAGGCAGCTTGGTTATCACTAATCCTACTTTGGAAGCAAATTAACCTTAATCTTAAACCTTGTTTAGAGAAAACGTGATTTCGCGTTTCGGAACTTCGGGGATCCTGTTGTCAGGGGATAAGTCATAAGCAAACCCCAAATCATGAAATTGTGATGGGATTAGTGAGGCACTAATAACGTATTAGAGATTTAATTAATCAAGGTTAATGATTAATTATCCTTTTAACTTTTCGAAAAAACGAGGATCGGGAGTTTCATGGTTGAGAGTTCGAAAGCTCTTTAGTAGAAAGGAAAACCTGAATCGCGAAAGATTAACGAAAAGATGATTGGGTTTAGGAGCTTAGTTAATTATAGATTAAAGAGCGCTTTGTGGAAAGCGACGGAAAAGGTAACCTTTATTTCTTCCCCCCCTTTTTAATTTTTTTTTTTAATATGTTAAACAGTTTCGGGATTTCAGCACTGGGAAATTAGAATGGTATAAGATCATACCTTGAGAAAAACTGAATCTCGAAAAGGAACGAAAAGCTCTGATTCCCCTTTGGACTAAGGGTGGCTCCACGACTTAGGAAAAGATGAAGATTTAGTTCCCAAGGGTAGAAAAATTTAAACTTTGTGTCAACACTTAGTAGCCACAATATTTAGGGTCCTCACACAAGGTGACTATGAAGGGAAGTCTTCAGTGTACCTAGAACAGACTCTGGTCAAACTCATTTGGGCTCCTTGGAGGGTAAATCCATGATTATTGTGTGGAATCTTGCACCAAGGCGTAAGTCTTTTAAGCAGGTTGCCAACGTAACTGCTCCACCCGCTCATATCCTATCCCCTTTCTCAATTTGATCACGCGATGTTGGATTTCATCACCAACTAGTACAGTCATTGAGAGAAGGTTTTGTTTTCTTGTTGGTTCTTCTAGATTTTTAGCGAGTGTTGTTTCTTTACTTAATCATTTTTCAAGATTGATATTGTAGACAATAAAGGACTTTGTTGATCACGTAGGATGCAAGAGTTGCCTCTAGAAGGCTATGAAGCCTTACCTCCTAATTCACCTGAATATTTTTAACGTGAAGAGGTAGAAAATCGCTCGGATGATGGGAGTTTTTCTACTCCTTTATTATAAAATCTTTAAAGCACCTTGGTCATGGTTGAGGATCCCATTCCTCATAGTACCTATGTGTCAGAAGTTCCTATTGAACCACTCATTGTTCAGTTGGACTCTTTTGGTAATGTAATATAAGAATAAATTCCTCGTATGTCTTTGAGTTCATACACTGAGACACAGATGGAAGACACACAATTTGATTATGATGAGTATAGGACTCCTTTCCGGTATACTGGCATGGAAAATCCACAACAAAAACATGTTTGTTCCATATGGAGAACTCCATCGAGACGTGATATTTATGGACATTTAAACTTTATTCGACCACCTCTTGACCCTCTTACCTCTGTTGGTGTTGAGGCAGGGCCGTCCAGTCAGACTTTTGACCATCCCATCGAACAAGTCGTCAATCCTGCTACTATGCCAATACAAATCCAAAGTAATGTCGAATTCATAATACCTAGTCATACACAAACTACTTTGACCGTTACTCCCACCACCCCACCTTTTCAAACTATATTCCCTCATGTTTCGCAGAATCCTGTTGGAGCACCTATCCATCACTGAATGCAGAACCTTCCCATACACATCAAATGTGGAAAAAATCTCGACTGGGGGGAAAACATCATATAGTGGGATTCTTCCTCTTGGGGGACATCCACCCTTTCACATACGCACTGGGGGGAAACCCCCTTTTATTAGTCAAACCCCAGTTGTCACTCGAGGTATGGGAGGGGGCCAACCCCCTATTATTTGTTAAACCCCATTTGTCACTCAAGCTATGGTATGGAGACAACCCTCTTTTACTAGAAATCCTTCACAGTCCTGGGGAGCACCCCAAGGAGGTACTTTTCATCAACCTTATCAAGGGGGTTCATATACTCTAAACCACAAGGAGGTGTACCAAATCCTATTCCTTCTGGATTATATTTTGGAAAACCTTATCCAGGTGTCTCGAATCCCACTTGGGGTCCTCAAGGACAACAATATTATCCTCTCCAAGGGTCAAATGTATATCCTTTGCAGGGAAAAATTGTTTACCCCCCTCAAGGGAAAAAAATTGATCCCCCACCACCTAATCAAACAACCTATCCTCCTCAGAACCAACTAGGTTTCCCTCCTTTCGTGAACGTTCCTCAACAAGAATCGAATCATGCCTACACTAGTCAACAACCACTGTATATGGGAGGGCCTATTGGATACAATTATCCACCTCAACCATTTTGTGGCCCTAATGGTGTCCCCATGCCTCACTAGTATCACCCTCCAGTTAACCCAAAACTACCGTTCCTCACCACGCTGAATCTACCAGACTTATATCGGCTAACAAATGATCCCATATTAAATTTTCCTTTTTGGTCTGTAACTCCTACTAAATTACCTTCGTACATCCCCAAATTTGATGGTAAACCTGGCAAAGACTCAAACAATCATGTTATGACATTTCATCTATGGCGTTCCTCAAACTCATTGATGGATGATTCTATATGATTGTGTCTTTTCCAACACACACTCACAAGCTCAGCAGCCAAATGGTACATTGAACTCCAACGTGGTACCTTTCAAGATTTCAACTCCCTAGCTATGGATTTTCTCAGACATTTTCAATTACCCATCTGTTACAAGATTGGTACAGAACTCTTGACTTCAATTCATCAAACAAACTCTGTACATATCTCTGATCACATTCATGAGTGGAGATGACGGTGAAGATTGATCAAAGCGACCATCCCTAACCAATTATTGGAAGAATGGTTTATTAAATCTCTTTTACCCCCAATTGCTCGTGATTTTTCCATGGGTGGTGTTGTCACTGAGGAAGAATCCATTTCTTGTGCTCAGTACCTAGATTTGGTTTATTCCCAATCTGACACTTTGTATGAGTTGATACCAAATTCTCCCCGCACATCTACCAAACCATCCAAACCATCTTCCATGGATCATGCATGTGGAGTTATCAGTGTCATCAAAACCCAATATTCACCATCGTTGGGTGGTTCATCTAGTCTCTCTATCTCTATGCTCGTCGCCAGTTCGACCTCACTCTCCTCTAACTCCCCCCCGACTCAAATCTCTAAGGTGAATGCAATCCAATCTTTCTCTTCACAAAAATCCAGCAGCAAGAAGAAAATGAAAAATAAACCCAAAAAGAATAATAATAATAATGAAACTCCAAAAACAAAAACTCAATCGTATGCTCCTGACAAACAACCAAAGTGAAAACTGAAATTCCTGTGTCTCATTTGTGGTGATGATCATTACACCCGGGATTGTCCTCATCCCGACAAAGTTGAAAAACTTTTCAAAGAGAATTCCCAACCCGCTTTGTTGACATAACCTTTTCCTCGGCATCAGTCCATGGTTTATCAAGCCCCTGCCCCTCCGGCAAGGGGAAATCTTGGTCATCCTCCTACCAAAGAAGCCTCATCAAGTGCCCATATTTATATGTTTAATGGTATTGATTTAACTACTCGCACCACAATGTATGACACATCGTCTAAGCCTAATAAAGAAAAGTTCCCTAACATTGCTACATCAGATCCATCTCTTGCCACCATTACTCCTCCATCTGTATCGCTTCAGATTGAGAAACCCATTTTCGACTCTATTTTACGCCCTCCCAAGAGAATTATTGGCAAATCGACTTTTAATCCTAATTCACATGCCGCCAAAAACTACAACATTGTTGAATATTTGGCTCAAGCACCGTACACTATGTCTTCTCTTGAAGTTCTACAACATTGTCCAATTCAATGTAGAACACTCTTGGCCTCCATCGGCGCGATTGATCTTGAGTCATCGAATACTATCACATTTAACCTCGATAACTTCAAGTCATGACTTTCTCACCATATTTATTTTCAGATTGATGTTGTTTTCCATAACCAACACATTCATTGTACCATCCTGGATGAGGGAGCTTCCACCTACGTCATGTCAATAGCTTGTTGGAAAGGATTGAAATCACCTGCCTTGAATCAATCCCCTACCATGTTACATGCATTCGATGGGTGAGGTTTTCACCCTCACGGACTCTTGCAGTCCTTAGTTATTCATTTGGGAGGCAAGATGGTCTATGTCTATGTCAAGGTAGTCGATGCTCCCCTTGATTACAACTTTTTGTTAGGAAGAAGTTGGTTTTATGCCATGACTGTCGTTTCTTGATCGATGTTTCAATGTGTACAATTCCCCTATCAAGGTAAAAATGTCACTATCGATCAGTTATATTACTGCGCCCCCGACGCTCGCACTTCTGCCACCAACAGTATTCCTTTCTTGGGAGATTCTAAAATCACTTATGAAAGTGTGGGTGTAGGTATTTTAAAAGACTCTTCCCTTATGGTTACTTTTCCTACACCACTTCCTCCCACCTTGCAACATATTGCTACGATCAATATGATCTCGAATATGGTGTATCAATCATACGAATCATTTGATCCTTGGGTTGTGCCTATTCCTTTGGAATTCTATGCACTAGGTTACGTTATGCCACTTAGTTCTGCTAAGGCTTCATACAATGCCATCCAATACGCCTCTCCCTTATTGGATGACCAACATCTGTTGGAATCCAACACTTACTCGTTACCATCTTGGTTAGATTCCCTATCCTCTACCTTCGACTACATCCTACAGGTTTTTCCATCACACGAATCCATCATGGAAATTCTTAGTATCGAAGAGGTACCTTGGGATGACAACCATCATCGTTCATCTTTTCTCCCTATTCTGGATTAAATCAAGAAATATATACACTCTATCTTTTCTAACGGTGTTGTTAATTCTCCCCAATCTCCCATACTTACTCAGGACACTAATTTTGAGGGGAATTTAGGAAACATATCTTCTACGATCGCTATCGACATATTGATCAAAGAAGGTATCATGGAAAATTTTCATCTAGGCGCCAATTGTTCGCCCAAGGAAGTGGAATCTTATACTACTTTATTCAAAGAATTATGTGATGTCTTTGCTTGGAGTTACGAAGAAATTCCAGGGATCGATCCGTCGATCATTGTGCATGAGATAAAAACTTACCCAATTGTTAAACCTGTACGAAAAAAAACTTCTCCTGGTTCATCCTAAGAAAACCGTGCCCATAAAGGCAGAAGTTGAAAAACTATTGAAGTTTGGCTTCATTTATCCCGTCCCCTTGACGAAATGGGTTTCTAACATCGTTTCAGTTGCTAAGAAAAAAGCAACCATTTGTGTTTGTGACGATTATAGGCATATCAACAAGGCTTGTCCAAAAGACAATTACCCCACACCCTTTATCAATCAAATCATTGATAATTGCACTAGCAGCGTTATATTTTTTTTCATGGATGGTTTCTCAGGGTACCACTAGATCGATATTCTATCGGTTGATCAGCATAAGACAACCTTCATCTTCCCTTGGGGGACGTTCTCTTATCGAAATCTACCCTTTGGTATTAAAAATTATGGTGATACTTTTCAGTGGGCCATGTCATATGCTTTCCACGATATCAAACATATTGCAGAACCCTACCTCGATGATTTACCCACTCATTCGTCTAACTGACGAGATCATATTGCTCATTTGTGGGCCATTTTTCTTCGATGTCGATTTTACTATATTTGTTTGAACCCTCACAAATGCATCTTTGTTATCGAATCAGGTTGACTCCTCAGTTTCGTTGTCTCCAAAGATGGGATTAGGGTGGTTCCCTTAAAAATAAAATATATTCTCTCTTTACCGCCTCCCAACAATATGACCCAACTACAAAGTTTGTAAGGGAAATCAAACTTTCTTCATTGTTTTATATGTAATTACGTCGAGCTCACTAAAGGATTTACGATATTGTTATAGAAAGACACTCCTTTAATCTGGGATGACACTCCTCAACACTCTTTTTATGCTCTTAAGCATGCATTAACCCACAGGCCTCTCTTGCATCCTATGAATTATGCATGGGACTATATCCTTTATTTGGTCGCCTCTACTTCCACTATTGCTATGGTGTTAGTTCAAGAGGATCCTAACGGTGATGAACATGTGATATACTATCTGAGCAAGAATCTATCTGGTCTCGAGCTCCGATATTTACACATTGAGAAGTTGTCTCTCGACGTTGTCATTATCATCTAGAGATTTCTCCATTACATAATTTTACGCACTACCACGGTCATTGCGGACTCGAACCCCATGTACCGTATCCTTACCCATCAATTCCTTGGGGGAAAGTATTCCAAATGGATCGTTATTCTTCAAGAATTTGATCTCGATTTTTCCAAATAAAAAGATAAGAAATCGTTGGTTTTTGTGGAACTCATCTGCGATATGCCCTATGCCGATGAAGATACTGGGCCCAGTGATTCTCTTCCCGATGAATCTATGTTCCTCATTAGCACATCAGACCCTTGGTGTGGATATATTCTTCTCTATCTTCAAACCCATCGTTTCCAGCCCGATATTTCCTGTGACCAACGTCGTCATATCCTTTACCATTCTAAATGGTACCTTATCATCGGTGACACTTTGTATCGTCATGGTATTGATATTGTCCTTCGACATTGTCTAAATCACGATGAGGTTGAACATGTTTTGAATGATAGTCACCTTGGAGCTTATGGTGGTCACCTTTATGGGATGGCTACAGCCCAGAAAATATTACGTGTTGGTTATTTTTGGCCCTCCATATTCAAATATTGTATCGAGGCTGTCAAACGATGCCCACCCTGTCAATTTTTTCATAAAAAATGCACATACCCACCCTACTCCGTTGCATCCCATTGTAGTCGTCGGCCCCTTTGCAAAATGGGGCATTGATTTTATGCAATGTAAGCCTACATCAGCCAGGGGGCATAGTTATATCATCGTTGTCGTTGATTATTTCACTAAATGGGTTGAGGCTATGCCTACATTTATTAATGATGGTCGCACTACAGCACTCTTTGTTTTTAACCACATCATCACTTACTTTGGTGCCCCACAAGACATTGTCACTGATCACGACTCACATTTTTAGAACCAGATGATGAGTGATTTGCATGTCAAGTTAGGTTTTCACCATGAAAACTCATTCCCTTACTATCCTCAATAAAATGGACAATTTGAAGCTATCAACAAAGTCCTAAATACCATGCTCCAACGCATAGTGGGGACAAACAAAACCTCTTGGAATTTGCATATTTTCTCCGCACTTCAGTGAAAACTGCAACTAGAATCACTTCATTCCAATTTGTGTGTGGCATAGAAGAATTGTTACCAATTGAGCATGATATTCCTTCGTTGAAACTCACCATGGAACTCCTGCCTCATACCTCTGTTGAAGAGGAGAAATTCTTGTATTTAACCAAGTTGGACGAAACACATCACGATGTTTCCCTTGTTAATGAGACATATCAAAAATGAATGAATAAATCCGTTCAACCTCATGTTTTTGCAGAAAGAGACTTAGTCCTCGTTTATCACCAAGCTCATGATAAGTTGGGGATAGGGAAGTTAGAACCTATGTGGCATTGAACGTATATCATCAAACGCGTATTACATAGAGGTGCTTATGAGTTAGTCGACTATGATGGAATATTTCTCGGTGAGCCCCGAAACGGGCTCTACCTCAATAAGTACTATGCATAGAACATTTTTCATGCGTTCTTTGTACATTATTGTACTTTAGATTTTGATTTGGTGTATTGTTTCTCTTGTGTGCAAAATTTTTGTCTTAGATTCTTATACTTGTCTTATGGTGGTGTGCACACATGACATCTTCCTTTCCCATATTTGTCGATTTTTCAAATGGCGCTAGTCGGCACACCGTAACATTGCTTCTACATCTTGGGTCGTTTACCACTCTGACAAGTTGGTGAGTTCGGGAGGAATTTTCCTAGGATCGGCAACCAATAACATGGCAGAATATCATGTCATCATCGGACTCTTAACTGAAGCCTCATCTCTAGGTATAACTCGTCTGATTATTAACCTAGACTCTCAACTCATGGTATGTCAGCTCAATCATGAGTATGACTTTCATAACCATGTCTTACTACGTCTTCACCTAAGAGTTTGTCATCTCAAAATATCGTTTGAATTTATACAATACAGACATATACCGAGAGAACTCAACACAACGTCGAATTTGTTAGCTAATTATATATTGTATCGTTATCTTGCTCATAGATACAACATTTATAAAAAGTACATGAATCACATGTACATTAAATAATAACATAAGATAAATTGTAACATCAATAAGCACCACAAAACTCGGATATATTTATATAAAGGCGTGATAGACAAAGTTTGTTTTAAAAAGTACATCATCAAAAGGTACATAATAGGGAAACAATTATGGGCCCTCATGCCCATGATATCATCATGAAGGACTACAAAATATGTTGAGGATCCTAGTCCTCCTATATCATGTTGTGCTTCGAGAAGCACACTACTGCATGAGCCACTCGTCGAAGAAAGTGGTTCAAACTCTCAAGAACTCCTATTGTATGTATTTGTAAATGGAGGGACACGTCTTGCCTCCTGAGAGGAGGGACACCAATGATCATACCTCAGAGGTTCCTCTCGACCTTCTGAAGTCCTCCCACTGCAACCTCATGCTCCACTGCTACTTGCGCGTCTCTGCGATGCCCCATTTTCGACATCTTTGTCGGGCAAGATGTGCCTCTATCTGCATGATGAAACAAAACACTTTTAAATACCTTCTTGTACACATCAAAAACAATATAAAATATTAAAAAAAAAAATTACATGACAAGGTTTAGTTTCGTACCTCACACATCCCACTGAATTCCCTCAGGGAGCACCAAGTCTGCGCTGCCCCAAAAAACAACTCCAGCATATGGAAAGTCCTCGATGACAACCAGTTGTCTCCTCCACCAAGTGAAGAAATCAGATATAAAACTAAATGTAGAGGGCTCATTCCCCAAACTCGAGGATAAACTATTTCATCTCTCCATATGTGGCTCGGTCACAAGTCGTGCTATCAATGCAACCTGTGGCTACATCTAGGGTACTCGCTCCAAAAGAACAAAACTAAGAAAGTGTTGTATCCAAACTACTTATGCTTCCTTATCCTGCACTTTGAGATCTGTTCCTTCACATTCTGAAGGAACCATGCACTCCATTTGAACAACCTGGGCTCCAAACATTGTAGGGCATAAGACATATGATTTTTCGAAGCTAGATGAGAATTGGTACTACCTGCCAATTTGGTAATGGAGAATAGAATCGATCACAGTGCCAAATATCTCACATATTTGATCACGATCGACCCACCGACCAATCTATATCCTGGTATACAGTGCTCAACAACATATGCCTCAATGGGATGAGGAGTTTCTCGATGTCTGGACAAAAGGATAGGATCCCCTCTCCTTGAGAGGCCCGTCAAATAATACACATTGTCAAGATCAATATCGAGCATGTGTGGCCCAATACGAAATGCATGTTTAGAATCATCCCACAATCCGATCAGGTACTTGAGTAATAAAACATATTTCCTCATATTCTGGAGTTTAAAGTACTTGAGTATACCACAATTTCTCAAAGTCGCACTTGCTTGAGGGTTTTGTAAAGAAGCAATATCGTCGAACTTGTGTTCGCATTCCTTCCATTCAATCATGGCTACATGATCTGTGAAATATGCAAATACAACTAACTAAACATATTTAGTCAACTTTTTATGGAAAACAATTGTGTCTTTCTAGCCCAAAATGCAACAAACTTTGTTGGTTTTGTGCCAGTGCTCCCTTAATTCTTCTCACAGAGCGCTAGCGCTCCCTAGGTATGTGCACCAGGGTGTTGATATCTCAATCGACACTTCCCTCATCTTTTTGAGGGATCGTCGATCAATTTCGGTGCCTAGGGCTTCCTAAGGAGCCTAGAACACCATAAAATATAAGATAAAACGCAATTTTAAACCATGAAAAATGATTGGAAAGGAAGGGTGAACAACCTAGTCCAGACGGAATCAAAAAAAGTCAATCACTGCTCCCGTACTCACAGCTTGAAAATCGCCCTCTAAAGGTGGAAATTTCCAAAACTAGAAGAATTTGGTAAAAATCGATTGGTAAATGAAATTCTTAACACATATTACTATTTGATAGGGTTTATTTTTGCTATTTCTCACTAATATAAAGTTTTTTGGGGTTTTTTAATCTTTTTTAGGAGTCACTAATGCTCTGAGCCCAGAATTGTCTATATTTGTGGGTTTTAAGCAGTATCTTTTCGACAACCTTATGACACTAAAGAGAACAATATTTTTTCTTTCTCACACTCGAAAAAACATGAGAATGTAACTGAGTATACTTTTATCACTTTTTTGGACTCGTAAAGGTTACACAAAAAATGAACCCCTTGGAGTCTCCTTTAATCTCTTTTCAGACTCTGATCCAGATTATTTTCAGCACAAAATGAGAGTGGACATAAAATAAAGGAATGCACAGAGATATCATGGATATCCAATAATATAATAGAAATGTATCAAATATGAAACCATAAACACAGAGATACAGTAATACACAATTTTCTATTAATGAGTGAAAATGTACAAAGACTGTAAAAATACAGAGTGAAAGACTCACTAGAATGGTGGCATCTTATCTCTGACAAGTGATGTGACGTCTACTCGCATTCACAAAAAGATGATTATTATAATGAGGCTTTAAGGGCCTTTTCAACATAAGGAAAATCCAAAAATCTAACCCCGGAATTTGAAAAGCCAAAAGGTTTGTGGGCCCTGATGGGGGTAGTTGATACGTCAACTAACCGGGGGTGTAACTTTTGCATACAATCTATGTTTGGGGTGCTCAATACCTCGTTAGAAATATCTATCCAAGGAATACAATTTTTGTGTGAGAAACATCGAAGGAACTTCCATGTTGCTTCCCGTTTTCCCAAAAAACGTCGTTCCTCAAAACGGCTCTGGAAGTTCAGGACCCGAAAAACTGCTAAAAATAATATATTACCAAAATTTCCAGAAAAAAATTTTGAGCCAGTTGGAAAAGGTGGGTGGCCACCGATATCCACCTAGATCAATCATCCCTCCTTAGGAAGAAATGGTCTCCATTGCGTTGAGTGCCCAGGGGAGAGGGAAAAGCGTTTGTTGAATCTGCATCTTGATGAGTTGCTTGCCTTGTTGGAGAAGTTGCGTTGCTTAGCTTGTCGAAGGTTGTCACAAACCTATTGTTGGCGGTGTTGAATCTATTCAACCAGTCGAGCTATCTAAGATGACTGTGTGCAGAAGGAATCTTTGCGCTTTGCTGCAATATTTTCGACCTACTTATGTTGGATAGAAGGTGCTTGGGCCAAGGCTGTAGTGGTTGCAGTATCCTTATGTTCACCTTTTGAAAAGATTGTGAAGAAGATGAATTTTGTAGTATGAGATACTACCTTGCGACACTGCTTAGGTGGAACAATAGTCAGTACTACTTCTGGTATTTTGTAGAGATGACCCCCCAGAGAAACGATGACACTGTGGGGTCAAGACTCATAAACAACATCGCATTTCCACATATATGGCTGGCCCAAGAGAACATCACAGACATACAGTGGGGAAACATCACATAATACCTCATCCTTGAAGGGTTGGATGCCATATGACAATCGGCACTGCTGGCTGACACGAAGATCTCGTCCCTGGCGAAGCCACCCGATGATGTATGGTTGCAGGTGTGGTGTTGTCGAAAATCTGAATTGTTTGATGACCTCTGCTGAGATGAGGTTCTTCTGGATTCTACTATAAACAATAAAATGCAACGAGGTCCCCTTCACCCACATCTTTGAATGAAAAAGGCACTCCCCCTCTTCAGGATTTGTTTGTTCTTTTGGTTGAATTGTTGAGGTCGCGACAATAGTAGTGGGGTCTGCGTCGATGATCTGCCTTTTACCAGTATTTTCAAAATCAAATTTTGAATCAGGGTTCGACTCCTTGTCTTTGATATCGGCCACCAATGACTGTTTTGAGCGACATTTAGCAGTGTTGTGCCAGGGGATTTTGTGGAAATCGCACCATTTTCCAGTGTCCTTCTTCATCTTTCCATGACCCTTCTTTTCCTGTGGCTTGGACTGGTTTTCGGGAGACTGTTTGTTAGGGTCATCTTTCTCATACTTTGGTTGTTGCGGATTTGTAGACCCAAACTCTCGTTTGCTCTGGTGCTTAAATTTCTGCTCGATTTTAACAGCATATCGACAAGTAGAACCGAGTGATGAGATGTCCAGAAAATCCATCTCAGTTTGGATGTATCTGTGTAGAGCCCCACGGTATTTAAGAACCAGATGTCGCTCGGAGTATTTGATACCTAGCTTGGTGCACAAGGTATGGAAGGTATTGGTGAACTTTGAAACTGCTTGGCCTCTCTCTTTTCGTAGTGTGGTCCATCTCATGTATTGGTCCTCATAGTTTCCAACAGGGTAATATTGTTCCTTTATCACATCCACAAAAAAATCCCAAGTGGGCTTGGCCCCATATATTCCAGACTCCTCTGTGGAACTTTGCTCCCAATAATTTTCCCACCAATGTTTGACATTGGGGAGATATTTAAGGAGTGTGAAGATGATCTTTTCTCTTTCGGAAAAATTGTGAACAGAAAAATTGTTGGACACACCTACCACACTTAGAGGGGGGGGTGAATGAGTGTGGGGCTCTTTTTCCCAAAACTTCCCTCTTACACAAAACTCATTAGTTAGCATTCAAAATTTTACTCATTACTCATTGTTGTCATTTATAACCAGTTAGATGTGAACATATATCATCAATATATCATCAACAAGTCATCACCACAAGGAACACAATATGTATGTACAATTTTCTTTCTATTACGGACTACAATCCTTGGGTTTTTCAGCAACAACTAAATAGAGTACAACTCTACAAGAGCACCAGCTCTATCATGCAAGACTCAACTTACACACTCAGCACCAACTGATATTAGGCAAAAATCCTCAACAGATATCAATCTGCAATAGGTACATGACCTATCAGTAGTGTAGCACGCATATGTACACACCCTACCAATAGTACAACATGTGTGTATACATGCCCAAGTAGTACTACAGCATACATATACACTCCCAAACAATACTACAACATACATATACCTTCTGAGCTATTAGGTTTTATCCTTCAAGATCAAATCAGATCCTCTGCAACCAATTTATCATTCTCTTATGTTTCTCACTATCCAAACTGACCACCAGCCAGTCACAACACATCCAAGCTCTCCAATAGATTACTCATGTTCCACAACCAATCAATATGAATTCTACTCAATCATGCATAATCAATCAACATACTATAGCCATCATATCAGTATTGAATCATAAGAGTGTTGCTCACTCCATCAACCAACATAAACCACATCATAGCAACCATACCAAGAATTCCCTAGGAATTCACAACACAACAAGAAATATTATCCATCAAGACAATAATGTAATCATATCAGTGTCTCAGTGACAAATCTGAGCCCATAGAATGCAGATCTGGAACCTGCTTTAGTCTTCAACAACTTGTCATCAGCTCAACCACAAATATCCATGATTTTATCCATTGTAAGCTCCTTGTACACAGACATCTCGTGTATTGTATGCACCTTGTACACAGACAGCTTTCGTATACGCACCCTATACACAAACAACCCGTGTACGCACAAGAAAATAGGGTTTTTCTGTAATTTCGAGAATTTTGACGTCATGATCTCAGACTTGCCAAAAATTCAATGCATCCATTAGATATTCCCAATATCCTATCCACACCAAAATGCTCTCACAAGAATCTCTCCATCAATACTCCAAAATATATTCTCACAAGAAGCTCTCCATTGATCCACAAAAAGGATATTTTTCAAGAGTCCATAGCTATCTTATTTATACTTTCATCCTCTAGGTCACTTAACACATTTTTATGTCACTTAACCCATTTCTAGGTCACTTAACCTATTTTCCTTATTTTAGGGTTAACCACTTTCCATAAATAGAAATTTCTCCAATACTTTATCATTTAAATATTCCTTCTTGATTTTGTCACCTTACTTTATCATTTCTTGATTTTGTCATTTCTTTTTATTATTTAACCTTCTAACAGATTTAACCATTTATCTAGGGCATCCGCATCTATCTGGCCTTCAAATATAGGAATATCAAAATTGACCTATTCCTTAAAAGGAGAGGTGCCTCCAAAGTGGTCGCTTGATGAAGATGCGCCTGATGCTATTGGTAGGCGTTGAAGGATGTGGGAAAAATTCTCCATCATTTTGTCCCTCTGTCGCGTGAGAGCTTGCTCAAGAAACAGATTGATAGAATCGTATGCTCTGTCATTTTTATTTTATTCTTCCATGGAGGGTTTCTTAGGTGTCTGAGAGCGATTGTCTTCAAGAGAGACAAGCTCGAGACCCAACTTGCTACACTCGGACCTCGTCGGGGACATGCACTGAAAAAAACGATCAAGAGCAGCCTGCTCTGATACCACTGATCCGGATTATTTTCGGAACGAAATGAGAGTTGAGATAAAATAAAGGAATGCACAAAGATATCGCAGATATCCAATACCATAACAGAAATGTATCAGAGATTCAACCATAAACATAGAGATACAATAATACACAATTTTCTATTAGTGAGCGAAAATGTACAAAGACTGTAAAAATATAGAGTGAAAGACTTGTTAGAATGGTGGCAGCTTATCTCTGAGAAGAGATGTTATGGCTACTCACATTCACAAGAAGATGATTATTACAATGAGTCTCTAAGGGCCTTTTAACATAAGGAAAATCCAAAACCCTAACCCCAAAAGATGAAAATCCAAAAGGTTTGCGGGCCCCGATGGGGGCAGTTGATACATCAACTTCCCGGGGGCGTAACTTTTTCATACGATCTTCGTTTGGGGCGCTCGATACCTCATTAGAAAGATCTATCTGAGGACTAAAAAAAAATTTGAGAAACATTAAAGGAACTTTTATATTGCTCCTCGTTTTCCCAAAAAAAAGTCATTTAGGGCCTTAAAACGGCTCTAGAAGTTCAGGACCCGAAAAACTACTAAAAATAGTAAATTATCAAAATTGCCAGAAAATTGTTTTGAGCCAGTTGGAAAAGGTGGGTGGCCACCAATATCCACCTGGATTGGACTCTCTAAACATGAAATATTGTCGAGTGATCTTGCTTCCTTTCATACTTGTTTTAAAAGGTTTTGAAAGGGTGTCTCATGAGTAACAGTTTATCTCTTTTTCGAACCTCGGAGACTAAAATTACGAAAAAGGACAACCCTGGAGTCATCTTTAAGTTCTTTTCAGAATCTCTAAACATGAAAAACCACCTAGTTTTCCTTCTCTGAACTCGCTAAACTACACATTTAAGGGCCCATATGGGACCGAACCCTTGCTTCTTCCATTTCGTTAAACAAAGGAAGAGGGACTTATCGAAGGTGAGTTATATCGAGCATGTGTTATCCTCCTCGAGATCATAAAAACAAAAAGAGCTACTCGTCTATCTAGATGGGGGGGGGGGGGGAATTGAAGGAAGTAAGTCAATTTATCCTTTCGAATTATTACAAGTTACTCTTGGAGTCGCCCTTGAACACGGCACTTGTTTTCATCTGCATTTTGAACACTTGGATAATCCACCAAACCTCTGCATTGACCCAATCCTATAAGTCTTTTCACTCCTTTTGGGTCACCTGATGATTGTCATAGCATCTGTTGCATTATTTTTTGGTCCACTTTGTGTTTATGCTGCCAAGTCATAATGTGCCTCAGTGTTCAAGGGAAGTATCTACTTTAAGATTCAACCATCACAAATTTCCAGTTTCAATACATGTGTCAGTCCATACTCATTTGATTCGCCATCTTATGTCTCTATGTTAGTTTCGTGTTGATGATGGGGGATACATCAAGGCCCTCCTTCAATGATTCTTTTCCTCTTGACTTCAAGACATCATCTGGGAATTATACTTAGAAACCAATTAGTACCTTGGGAACTGCATGCCTTAATGGTAGCCTCCTCACCTCCGACACTGGGTTTACATCATTGACCTATGATCGGATGATTCCACGAATGTTCGACTTCAGATCATTTATTCACATTCATTTGATTGTACTAGAGTACCTTGGGAGTCATTAACATCATTGGTAATTTCTCTTACACGTGTTAATGGTTTACCTCAGTGACCGATAATCAAGTGGTTTCTACCATGTTCGATATCAAAACATCTATTCACATGGATATATTTGTACCACATTGGGATTGGGACGAATACCCTGGGTTGATCATTCACTACGTTATCTGTTTTCCCCAGGCTGTCAAGGAGATATTTTGAGCATGTTGATAATATTGTCACATAGATCCACATTGTATTGGTTTGTGGATGTGTTTTATCATCTTGTAGATCCACTATGTATTTCTCATGGCTACAATCAGTTCATGTCATGGAGGTATAGATCTACATTATATCATTGGTGGCTATATCCTTAGTCAGTATCATCATGGATCCGCAGTGTATTTATTGGAGGCCATAACTTAAGTTCTTTGTTACTCAAGCATAGGTATGCATGCCTTGGGCTTTGAAACATATGATAACATTTGTTTGATGGTTGTTTGCAGCTTCTCCCAGGTTCTTTGAATCCATACCCTTGCCTCAAAAATCTGCAAAGCGCTTCAGTGATCATCTTTCATCTTCTCACTTCTCACTTTTGGAGGAAATTTGTTACACATCAAAATTCCTCACTTCAATTATCATTGTCACAAGTGTCATAAATGTCGCATTTTCATTCTGCACATGTTGCATTGTGAACGACACCATGGAAACACTTGATACATCCTTCAAGACATGTTGGAAAGGGAAACCATACATTTGACAAACTAAGCAAAAAACATTTCCTTGAGAAATGGTCATCTTAACGAACTTTTGGAAGATCAGCGCTCCCCATGCTCATCTGCAGGGAGCACTAGAACTCCCTATACATCTAGAAGGGAGCATTGCAATGCCCTGTTGACAGTTTTGAGGGAGCTTTGATTGGTTGAGAGAATATTGGGAAAAAAATTCCCCTTATCTCTAAGGATATCTAGAGATGATCCGAGTTGGTTTTGCTTGAATCCAAGATTTAGGCTGAATCTAAGGGAGATGCCACAACTAATGGATTCATATCTGTAACTTATTCCAAATATAACTAAGGTGTTTGTGCCTCTCAAAGCCTATAAAGGGAGGCATTATCATGGTGAAAAGGGGGGAGAATATCAGAAAAAAGTATTGTCATTATGATTGTGGATCTTTCGAGCAAGGGGTTGGACAAGAAGGACTTGGAAAGGTTTCTTCAGCTGCATCTATAGATTGTAAGTTCCCTATAATGTTCTCATTAATACATGCTTGTAATGTTTCCTTCAAATTTGTGTATGATTGCACATGCTTGTCGTTTGTTGATAAATTTAGCTTAAAATAATCCTGGTAGAATAGGAAGCATGTGTTGTATTTTATGTCTATTGGATTGAAGGTCTCATTAAGGATCTTGAAGGTCAAGTTCAACCTGGACTAAGCGAGGACAAGCTTCAGAAAAAGGTACATCATGTTTTCTTCCTATTTTCCCTTTGACTAGTTTAGCTACATTTAAAGGAATGCCAGTGTCCAATGTTAGCATCTTTATGTCTTGGTAATAGGGGTCTAGGATCCAAGAGGATATTCACCTGTCCGCAGGGGAATTTTCCTACAATAGTTGTATATAGATCATATTTTCACTGTAGGTCTTCATATGCTTCTGATTGTAACCCTTCATAAGTTGCACCAACGTCATGTTGACTACTTATGTCTACCCATTCTTTTGTGGATGGAATGTTGTAGACATCTTGAGATTAGTGTCCATCTTCTCCCACAATGTAGTCTATAAGGCACTGAGAATTATGGTGTCCCTCTCCTTGGTATCCCAAAGTGCACCCAGACCTATTCAAAGAAAAAAAATTCTATGTCCTATCCCTTAATAGTATTTTTACAAGGCATGAGAATGCACATTTTTTTGAACCTGACAACTACCACAAATAGACAGTCATGTCCCTTCATGTTTTTTGGTAAACCTCCCACAATATCCATGGAGATACTTTCCCAAGGTTGAGTGGGTACAGGTAAGGGATAGTATAGACCTAGCTTCCTATTATCAGGATTTTTAGTACAATAAATATACATCCTCTAACATACCATGCTCCATCTTCTTGCATTCTAGGATAGTACACATACCACTGTAAGTTGGAAACTATCTTCCCAACACCTAAATTTCCTCCAACCTTGGAGGTGTGAGCCTCTCTAATCAACTGCAATATTTCACCTTTAGGGACACGGAGCTTGTTGAGCTTGTAGAGTAAACCATTATGGAAATGTTATTCAGCCTTGTTGTCACCTTCTTCTATATGAATTTATCCATGTATTTGTTGAAACACCTCCTTGAATTCCTCATATTTTTTGTATGAATCATGGGTAAAAGGCTCCATGTGCATCAGAGTTCCCAAAGTTGTAATCTTGGATGTGGGTGATCGTAAAAGCATGTCTACCAAAACAATTTTTCTACCCTTCTTATAATTTATGACCAAATGAAACTGCTATAAGAACCCCACCCATTTGTAGTGCATGGTTTGTTGTAACTTACTTTGGTCTTGAAAATACTAGAGTGGTTGGTTATCTGTGTGGATGATGGTCTCCTTTCCCATCAAATAGTACTTCCACTTTTTGATAGCATGTACCAAAGCATAGATCTCCTTGTCATAGGTAGGGTAGTTGAGGACCAACCCATGAAATACTTCATAATAATAGTAGGCGGGCCTTCCTGCCGACATCAAAACTACTCCCATGGCATGCCCACTTGCATATGTCTCCACTTCGAAGGGATTCTACAAGTTTGGTAGCATAAGAATTGGTGCTTGACTAATCTTTCTTTTCATCTCATCAAAGGCCTTATGTTGATTCTTCCCCCACTAGAAACTCTTACTTCCCATTTTTATTATGTGGAGTGGTGCAGCTACTCCTAAAAGAAAATATATGGACTTCCCTAAGTATTGTGATGCCCCAACAAAGATCTCAAATTATGTGCAATTTGTATGAACAAGACATTTCATGATGGCCTCCATCTTGGTAGGATCTATCTTGATCTCACCTCCACTTATCACATACCCCAGATACACCAAAGGTTGTTGAGAAAACTCACATTTCTTGAGATTGTCCAGCAGCTGGTGCTTCTTTGAGGTCTCTAAAACATGCATAATATGTGATATGTGTTCCTCCCAGGTAGCACTATAAACCGGTATATCATCCAAATAGACAATAACAAATGAATCTAGATAAGGGCGTAAAACCTCATTCATTAGTCACATAAATGTATCTGGTGCATTGAATAAACCGAATGGAATAACCAACCACTCATACAAACCTTGCCTTGTGTTGAAGGCGGTCTTCTAGGTATATTATTCTTTGACTCGTACCTAGTGATATTCTGATTTCAAATCATGCTTAGTGAAGTACTGGGAATGCTACAGTTGCACCAATAGATCATTGATCCTGGTTAGAGGGTATCGATTCTTCAGTGTGATCTTGTTCAGTTCCCTATAATCGATACACATTCTCCAAGTCCCATCCTTCTTCGGCATAGTTATGATGAGTGACCCACAAGGTGAGGTACTTAGTCAAATCATACCCTTCTTCAACAATTGTTGCAACTGCTTTTTTACTTTGTTTTCTTCCAAAAAGAACTATCTATACATCCCAATATTTTGCAATGGGGAGTGTGCAAATAATTGGATTTCATTCTCCACTTCCCTCTTAGGTGGTATCCCTTTAGGCTCCTAGAACACTCCCATGTATTCCTTTAGTAATTCCTCCAATTCATGTTTTCTCTCCTTATCACACTTTTCCAGGGATGTATTTACTTTTAATGACTCTTCTGCAAATTGTTTTTTCCTTAGGAAATGTAAAGCATATTTCTTGCTAGAACTAACCAATTATCCTGATTAGCACTTACCAGTGAATTTTTTTTTTTTCCTTTATGCGTGTTGATGATGAAGGATTTCCCATCCTTGATGAGGCGGTACTAATTGTCTCTATACATGAAGATAGCATCCCTAATATACATGTAGGGGGTTCCAAAAACTACTCTGAATGCATCCAATTGTACTACATCTAATTGTACTTCATCTGTAAAATCGGCACTTAGAACAAATTTAATCTTGCACTTCTTTGTTACCTTGATATTTGCATCCTTGTTTACCCAACCCAATGGATAGGGGATAGGATGTTCGTGAACCTCCAATCCAAGCTTACTGACCAAATCTATTGCTATGATATTATCTTATGAACCAAAGTCTAGCATAGCATCTATATTGGTCTTCTTGACTTGAAACTTGATGTGAAAGAGCTTAGTCATCTCCTTCTCTTCCCGGTAATGAAGGCTACTCAGATTTACCTCCTTTTGAAAAAATGTGCAAACAATATTTACATCCACATGAGAGCTACTTTCAACCTGATTGCTTGTGTATGTGTCTAGAAGGTTATTTTTCTTTATGTCCTTCTTGCATTTCTTTGGGTTCAACTATGGATGTAGTTTCCAACACTTTTCCTTAGTTTCGCCATCAATGTTGCAATTATTGCAATGTTTGTTGGTATATTTGCACTAATGTGTAGTGGTTGATGTCTTATTATCTTTTCCCCCTTTCCACTTCTTCTTCCCCTCCTTGGAATCTCTTTGGTACTCTTTCTACTTAGAACCACTTGTTTTCCCCTTCTTTTGGCCTTTGTTTTCCAAGTATTGTACCTGTACACACACCTCATCCATTATCCTTGGCTTGAAGAGAAACACCTGCTTTCGTAGATGACTATGTAAACCTCCCAGATAATTGAAGACTACAATTGTATTCTTGGGAGAGATACCCAGCATGATGGTCATATTTATGAACTCAATGTCCTACTCATATAAACTCTACCCATTCCTCTGCTTGAAGTAGTGCCACCGAATCCATTAGTCCTCCACATACACAATAGGGTAGAATTGGGACTTGATTATAGTTTTGAAATCCTCCCACCTAGTTACCAACGGATTACCCTCCAACCTATGTTTTTATGTATGGCTTTCCCACCAGGTTAAAGCACGGCCCTATAACTTCAATCTAGTGAATGAAATGTTTTTTCTCTTCATCTATATGGTGAACACTAAAATACACTTCTAGTTGTTGCAACCAATTATTCAGTTTCAATGCATCAATGTCACCTCGGTATGGATTTATGTCCACTTTTTCTTCCATATTGAATAGGTACTATGAAGGATTTATGGAACTGGAACTCGGCTTCTCTTTCTCGAGTTCTTTTTGTGACTCCTTTTATGGGTCTTCATTATCTCTTGATTTCCTGTCTATTCTGATATCTAAGTTTGAGCCTCCAACTTCTATGAATGGTCTGATATTTCTTTCTAGATCCACCATGAGGAGGGACACATTGCGAGATATGTCAACAACTTACTCTTCCAACCTTGCAAGTCTCTCTTTTTATGAATAGACTCATCCATCATAGATAGGTTTTTTGTGACTTATCTTTAGTTCGATTCTTGCATCCTGAAACTTCCCAAAAATACCCAAATAAAACCTGCTTCGATACCAAGATGATCTATTAATTGTTGTGGATATTCCACTGGAATAGTTCGTCACAGAATATTTGATAAATAAAAATGAAATCTGCATTTTGAAGGTTAAATTCCTTAGATTACAAAATCTTTAGTTACTAATTTTCTACTTATGCGTGAAATAGATAAAATGTGGAAAGTAGAGAAAAATAAAATACAATCACACACCGTCCACAAAATAACACAAATATTTTCTCTGGGAAAACCTTAGGGGAGAAAACCCAGCTAGAAGGTGAGGCTTCTCTACTCTCTTTTCTCTAGTGTGGAAATAATGCTAGTACAAAGGAGAAGGAACTCTCTATAGATTTACCTGAGACCTGTGTCCTGTTAGTCTGCTACAAAACATTAAACCCTTGTGTTATTCTCTCTAATTTCCCACTCCCAGTTATTCTACTCTGCTATGAAACAAAAAATACAATTACATAGAATGGAACCCCTGCTCCTCCTAGCAACCCGGTAATTAATATATCCCAATAGCCATCTAGTGGTAGGGTGTTTACTTCCTCAACCCTAAATTGTGATAAGGGTTTGGACCTTCTAGAATTTTCTTAGAAAATACAATACATGGATAGCCTCACATGTTTAAGTAATGGAGGCTGACGTGGCATCCACTCGCACCATGGTGATTAATATGGTAGGTCAACTTGCGGGAAGCGTAACTTTCACATACAAACCCTAATTAAGTCAATTCTTACACCATTGGAAAGGCATCGATGTATAGAATATATATGATGGCTTCATAGTAAGGTTTGGACCATAAAAAAGTGTTGTTTTATGCCTCAAATGGCTCTGAAATATTTTAGACCATTGTTTGGACCCAAATTTCCAAATTTGGACCAGTTGCTAAAATGTATTTACAAGTTGATTCCTAAAATTGTTTCACCCATAAAGCCTCAAGATAGATGAAAAAAAATATAATGATCCAATCCAGATCACTTTTTATATACTGCAAGAAACAACATACAAATTTCAAATGATTCGCATCCATACAACGAAACGGAAAGAGAATTAAGAAAGAAATTTACAGTCAAACGTTACAAGCAAACATGTTCCCTCATGAATAGTTTGTGTACAACAACTAAGAGTAGGTTTCAATGCCATAGAATATCTAGAAACTAGAGAATGGATTAATAAGAAAACCACATCATCAATGAAAAATTGTCTTAAGGATCACTGCTACATACTTGTGAGGTGGACTCTTGTTTAGAATAGCTAACCTATCAGAGCTGACTTGTTTCTTCTTGGGCAAAGGAAGTAATGGAAATGTTGTGAAAATCGATGCCCATAGGCCTGAGATATAGGTTTTGGCATTGGGAAAGTTGCATGAAGAAGGAACACATGTTAAAAATGTTGAGAAAATTAGGGTTTCATGCATATGGAGAGGAGAAGTGTTCACAACTGAGAGAGTGAAAACTGAAATGAATAGGATAGACCTGTGAACAATCATTCACTCTGATGAGAATTATAATTGATCAGAGAAATAGATTGGAATGCAAAGGGACCAGCATGCAGGCAAGAGGCATTTTCTTCTCGCGAGGAGAAAGGAAATCCTAATGGAACAAATCATGGAGCTAATCTGCACTCTGATACCTAGTCTAGTGGTCCAATCCAACAAAGGATTCTCTCCAAAATTTCTTGGTATCTCAATAAACAAATAGAAAGTTGATTCTTCAACCTCGGTGCACATAACACATTTGGAAGGGATGACTGTACCTTCCTTTTTAAAATTTTCTCTTGTTAATATATTTCTATGAGCCAAGGTCCAATAGAAAGTATTTATCTTGGAAAATCCATCGATATTCCATATGTATTTCCACAAAGATGAATGTTGCAGGGATGATTTTAGGGGCTAAATTTCGCTCATTGGCTAATTTTCCATGGTTTTTCCAAAAACGAGATTCGTTGTTTTAAAAATGATTCACCCAAATTCTATAGGACAAAATTAGTTTACCTATATAAAATACTTAGAAATTTGAATATTTTTTAAAAATTATTGCCAAACATTTATAGTCGACATATGAAGGATTAGTAATATTCGCCAAGGTTTCTACATTTTAAAATAAATTTCCATCCTTAAAATCATCCCTGGAATGTTGCATTAGTTGGGAAGATTCCTACTAGAAAAGATTCCATATTTTAATAGTTTAGGAGTCACCCCATACGCAGTAATCACCATCAAATTTATTCAATGGGGCACACCATATCAACGCATTTGAAAGCTAAGTGATCCAAGGTTTCAAATTATCTAGGGGAACCAAAGTTCCATCCTTTCCATTTCTCAAAGGATTCATCCCATTTTGAGATGTCATGAAGAGTGTGGAGGTTTCTATTTTTCATCCATTTTTTAATGGAACTAGATATAATCTTCTTGACAACAGTGCCGGTCCAAATATGTTGTCCTCCCAAATCTGTATTTTTTTCCCATTTCCTAGCACCCAAGGGAGTTTTTCTTTTATTATCAAAATGGTATCCTTGAGAATATTTAGTATATGCGATCTATTTTGTGATTTTAATGTTTTCTTAATAAAATGGTCTCTTGATTCCATTAATTACTTCTTCCACACACAAAAACAAAAAATCCACCACTCTAGCTTGCAAGTGATCATTCTTCATAGAAATTTGGCTCCTAGATCCAAGTTCAACCATATTGAGTCTTTGATCCCCAATCAACCTCTGACCTTTGGGATTATAATAATATTCTAATTGATTAAGTGATACTTTTTATTGTTTTTTCTTCCCCCTTGACAAAGAAATTTTCTCATGTTGATTGATATATTATTCATTACACCCGTTGGAGCCAAAATGGTCAAACATTGGTATAGGGGCAGAACTAATAAAACTAATTTGATGAGAATTATTCTCCCCATTGAATTGAGCCACTAAGATATCTATTTATCAAATTTAGTTCTATTTTTTTCTAGAATGCATGTCCATGATCAAGAAGAATAAATTTTGAGAGAAATGGGGATTCCAAGGTACCTAAAAGAGGACCAATTGCCAGTCAAAGGAAATTGAAGAAATTGAGAAATGGATTGGATTACCTAGGGACTTGGGACTTTCATTCCTATCAAAAATTTGACATTTTTGGCAATTGACTTATCTTCCTGCGCATCCAAAAAAGAGTTCAAAATAGAAGCTAGGATCCCCCTAATAGAAGGGTAGCATTCGCAAATTGAGAATGATTGAAGAATTTTGAACCTCTAACAATATTGATCCCTGGAATATTTCCTAAGACTCATTCCCATTCAACCTTGTGACCACCATAATGATCAAAATAAGAGGTGATAGCGGGTAACTTTGCCTCAACCCTTTGCTACTTTGAAAAAAGAAAGTACTAGTTCATCCATTAACTAATGGTGCAATCTAAGGGGATCCTATGCAAGACTCGACCCACTGAATGAAGGAAGAAAAAAATCCAAATTTTCCCAAAACCTTGTACAGAAAGGAATTCCTAATCTGGTCAAAATCATTTTCCATGTCCAATTTTATAATTGTGTTTTTTTTCCTTCGTGGTTGATCTTGAGTGGATTGACTCTTGCACCAGCACTATATTGTCTATGATCTACCTGTTTTTCATGAATACCTCTTGATTTTCTAAGATTATCTTGGGGGAGGGGGAGAATTGATCATGTTTCCAATGATCTTGGTCATGATTTTATATGAGGAGTTGTAGAGTGAGATTGGCCTGAATCTAGAAAAGGAAGAGGGGTTTGGTTCTTTATGGATCAAGGCTAGAAATGATGAATTTATACTCCCCATATCTTATAAGAGCATTGATAATAACATAGAATTCACTTGAGTTCATATTTTATTAAGTCCCAAAAACACCTGTGGAAAAGTTGGAAAATCCATGAGGCCCTAGGGCTTTATCTAGGTCCAGACTCCAAATGGAAATTTTAATTTCAACTTCATTAATCAGCCTTGTCAACTCCTTGTTTTCCTCATTGGATATGATTGTTGGTATATGCTCTATCATGTTGTCTATATTACCAGAGAGCACATCATTTTTTTGAGACAATAAAGAACATAAGTGTTTCCTAGCAGCCTCTTTTAATTCTTTAAAAGCAAAGATTTTACTCCCATATTCCCTCAAAAATTATTTTTAATTGTTTTTTATAAGATGCACTTTAGCATGCTTGTGAAAAAATTGGTGTTCATTTCCCCTGATTTCAACCAAAAAATTCTAGATTTAAGTTTCCAATATTCCTCTTCCGAGCATATAGCCTTAATGTATTGCTTATGTAAAATCACCTCCTCCTCTTAAATATGTGGAGTGGCCTCTTCATTCTCTGGCTTAGTTTGAATTTTTTCTAATTATAATTTTAAATTTTATTTCTCAACGTGAGGAGGAATGAAATTCGCTTTTTCCCAATCTTCAAGAGCACATTTAACCAACTTTAATTGTGTTCCCAAATGTACACCAAAGTACCTAAGGTCCATATTTTCCAAGCTTCTCTCACACAATCAGTTGTCTCTTGATAGTTTATCCAAAGTGGATTAAATATAAAAGGAAACGAACCATAATATTGAAAATTCTAAAAATATAAGTTGATGGGGTTGTGATCTGAAGTGGCGGAGGGGAGGATGTTTGATTTGAATTCAAAATATTGCAATAGAATATCATTATTCACTAGAAATCTATCCATCCTTACAGAAATATGACCTAGACTAGCTCTTTTGTTAGACCAAATGTACTTCCCTCTAGTGGGATTAATGTTTATGAGATCCCATTCATGGATTAAATCCTCCATTTTCTCCCTGAAGTCATCTCTTACAATATTCCCCCTCACTTCTCAAAGTTGTGAAAAACTACATTAAAGTCTCTAGCTATAATATTGTTAGCGACAAATTCTGAATTTTTTAGAGATAACAAGGAATTCCAACATAGATTTTTCTTTACATAAATAATTGCATATACAAGTTAAAAATGTTAAAATAGTTACCAATTTGGATGTGTTCAAACCTTGTAAATATACAATTTTGGGTGTGGAATGAGAACTCCAATCTTACTAGTTGTTTATTCTAGAGTCTAGTACAAATACCCATAAATGTTCCTCTTCAGTCTTTTGTTGCCCCTTCACTTTGCCTCCATATTTGTCTCACATTTTTTAATGCTTCGAAGCAGCTCATTTTAGTCTCCTAGAGTAAGATAATTGTAGGCTTTTCTGATTTAATTATTTCCTTAATTGCAGTTGCTTTACAACTAATGCCTAAACCTTTGCAATTCCAAGAGACTAGAATCATTATTTAATCTATTTTTTCCACTTCCTCCTCTCAGGGGTGAATTATTATCATGGATTTTGTAATTATACTCACAATTGATTATCTCTTTATAGTTGTTTGTGAACCCAACATGATTTCTTTATTTGCTTGTTCTTCCCTAAGTATCTTATGTGTTTTTTTTCCAAAATTCCAAAGGGTTTTCTCCTCTGATTTCCCGTCATCTACCTCCTCCTCGATGGGATCTATGGATTCCAAACGTTAATATTTTGGATCTAAGAAGAAAATTTGTGCATCTATAAATTTTTCCACTTCTTCCATGCCCACATGCATCTTTATCTCAACAATCGCTTGAGGAACTTCATCTTCATCTCCAGGAATTTCAATTGGACCCTAAGTCGAAACTTCTTGTTCCATGGAATCATTGGATCTACCTGAGTTGATTGAAGGACTTACAGGATTTGGACTTGAGGGGGTTCCCTTGTATTATTTGTATCAAGGTCTTAGTCTCTATTACCCTGAGCTTCCACTGAGAGGGATGGATATTCTTTATACAAAATTTCATATATGTTTTTTATTCTATGAGATGTTTTCTTCATTACCTATGGTCACATGGATTTGATCATGTTGAGAGGAAGATCCTATTGAAAAAAAATCCCCCAATGATTCCTTGCTCCATAAGTGATTGGTCCTTTCTTGGTTTCTACCTGATATCGAGTACCTAGATTGACATTTGACTTGATTTCAACCAATTGTTTGGACTTAAGGGGGTTCCCTTAGATTATTCGAATAAGGGTCCAAGTCCCTATTTCTCTGAGGTTACATGGAGAGGGATGGATATTATTCATAAACAAATCCACATATGTTTTTCTTCACTACCTATGGTCACATGGATTTTATCATGTTGAGAGGAGGATCCCTTTGAAAAACAATTCCCCCATGGATTCCTTGCTCCATGAGTGATTGGGCCTTTGTTGCCTACTACCAGACATCGAGCTACTAGATTGAAATTTGACCCTTTCTTTCAACCAACCATTTTCCATGTTTGGTATCCTCCTTCCTGCAATCTTTGGAAAAGTGGCCATATTCATGGAAAGGCTTACATTTAAAGGGAAGTTTCTCATAATCAATTTGTTTAATGTGTTTCCAATTATCAAGAGAGATTAGAATTGCTTCCAGTAACCCTTTCTCTATATCAAACTCAATACATATCCTAGCACAAGAGAACATGTTTCCTCTTGGTTTGGCTTGATCTATATGTCATCCCACCATATTCCATATGCATCTCATAGAATCACCCTAGAAATGGAGAGGGAGGTGAGGAAGTTTTACCCAAACTGGCACAACTGAGGGTATATCATTCTCTAGACCAAAATCTGGAGAACATTTGTTCAAGTACATACCTCTAGTTCCCAAAAAATATGGTCTGCTTCGAAATATCAGGTCTCAATACTCTTTTCTCTCGAAAAGAAAGGCATAAAAACCCCTACCATAGAAAAAATGATGAACTTGTCCTTTGATATGGGGTTTCCAATTATTTTGGATCCAGGAAGCCATAGTTCTAGGATAAGGATAAATCCAAATGAACTAACCAACTAAATCATGATCTATAAAATCCATATCTTTGCCCCTAATGAGGTTTGGGGGGGGAGTTTTTCCTTGGGAGTTTTTTCCAATCTCTTCACAAATTTTGTAGGCTAATATTTGGAGGCTTATAAGAAAAAACCATGGCCTAGAAGTCCAATGCTTTAGAATTGGGAGGGGTCCCCCCCCCATCAAAGGGCACATCCATATCACTCAGATTGCATAGATGGATCATCATAGGGTTTATTATAATATTCCACAGTTAATCCTCACTTCACTCCCGTAGCCTTTTTTCTAAATGTGTTGAGTTGATGATAAATACAAAATTATATCTGATTGTACTTCTCTAGAACTTAATTTGTCTCTTCATCATGGGTGTGTTTCTCTATATAATTAAAATTTGAATGAATTATTATATAGTTCCTTGAAAACTCTTTCACGATTAAAAAAACTCCTTCCCCTCAACCCACATTGATGTCTCAATCTGTCCCACAGTGATGTATAGGGCACAACATAGTATGAAAATTGTACTGACATAAGCATTTATTGGGATGATCGGTAGAGGATTACTCTATTTAATCTCCTACTAACAAATATTGATTCCTTGCACATTGGAATACCTATCATGAGTGGCCTCTCCCCATAACCCTAAGTGCACGTGATTTGTTAGCATAGGAATAGAATAAACCCATAGTGAACATGCTAGGATTCTCGAGATGAGAAGGAACCAACAATCCAGCAAAAACTTCACCCATACCAATTTTGATCTAATTCACTTCATAAGAGGAGAAGTCAAGATTTATCAGTGGATCTAAAGTGAATTGATTTTGATCATTGCAAATAATTCACACAAAAAATGTGCATATCCTATAAGAGAGCATGCCCAAAAGGCCCCACTCTATACAACATCATTAATTTCCCAAAGTTATGTAGAACAAGTTGTGTTTTGATGAGAGAGAGATGCCAATTTTATTGGTAAATATAAGCTTAACATTGGAAGTCGTATAGATCGCATGAGCTCGAGCTCAAATTTCCTATGGTAAACCTCTTCATCGATATTTTCCAAATAAGGAGAGTAGATTTTCCCATTGGAGATCAAGGAAGTAGTTGAAGATGAATCATGCACCAAAGATAACAAGTAGCCAAGATTTGGTGTTTGTTAGATCTAGGGTACAAAAATATCAACGATAAAAATATTGAATTTTAAAAGAGCCAAACAAACAAACCCACGGATACAAACTGAGATCTAGTTAAGGAGGCCAAAAACATGCCACAAAATAACCATGACCACTAGGTCAATCACCAATCACTAAAGATGAAACAATTCTAGCATGTAGAGATAGAAAGTGAAGGCTCACTCAACATGCCACAAAACTCAATACAATTTGATCACAAAGACATTTAAAAAATTTCACAATACAAGTGTCCAACTAATATCATGGGAAAATATCCATGCTTCTCATACCTCACCAAGCTTCACATGAATCATAGCATCAAAAAAAATAGTATTCCATATGCAATTTTAAGCTTTGATACTACATAATATTTTGCATAATCATACCAAAAGATAAAAACCTACATGGCCACAAACAAGATGCAAATTATTCACATAAAATGGGTATTGGACATTACAAATAATGCATGATTAACAAAATCAATCAAACACATAAAGATAAATTGAATAAACATGATCATCGTATGAAAATAGATGATAACTATGTTTATAGTGGAGAAAATATGAAAGGGAAAAACTCTACCCCCAAATGCTCTTTATCTTCTCATATGAAAATTTCAATGGGGAAACGCCCCATTATATGGGGATTAGGCATAACCACCCCATTATTGAGGACCACTAACATTTTAAAAACATCATTAATGAAGAGAAATGAGATCAAATTAGGTACAGTATCATACCTATCTACATAAATGTCTATTGAGACAAGATTAACTAATTGGATGGATCATTATCATGATCACATTTCATGTATACATCATAAGTGATTCATAGGGACATTTTTAGGGGGTCAATCGCATTGAATATCATAAGTTCTTGCACAACTGTTAAAGGGAGTGGTAATTCAAATGTCCATAATTTTTATGCCAAACATTGCTCAAGTCATCATCATGAGAAAAAATAACATAATGTAAGTGATGATGGCCCAAATTTATCAAACATATACAACCTAGTAAATGTTAAATTAAATATTAGTTTATAATGGTCAATTAGAAGTTAGACTTAGGCATTAATAAAGTCAAAGTGACTTTAGGTTAATTTATTTGCTTTTAGGTCAGATATTTACTTTTAGGTTATATTTTCACTTTATCCCACATTCATAAAGTGGTTTGACTCTACTTGATTGTAACCTATATAAAAAATCTATTTTCTCTCTTATTTAATTGATTGAATAAAGACAGATAACCTTATTCAAGTTATCTTGGTTTATGTGTCTTCTCGATTTCCGTTACATGGTATCAGAGCAGGGTTAGGGCCACGGAGTCCAGGAGCGCGTGAAGACCTAGGGACTGCTACCGGTAGTGACGAATCGAGGGATCTCCAATGTAGCACACTCAAGGAGCTGAAAGGGTTTCAGATCAACCGGAGCTAGGTTCATTTGATTTTTCGGTTTTAAAATCCAGGTTTGAATTTTTTTTCGAGTTTTTCGGAAAAATTTGTGGTTTTAAAACCAAGTTCACGGAATCAAATTTGAAATTTTTTTTAAGGGTTTCAGGGATGCATTTTTTAAAAATTAGAATCATTAGTACATTGTACAAAATTGATTTTAGCAGCAGCAGTCGTCGATTTCTGAAGATCAAACCGCACGGAAAAATCCGTACGAATTTTTACATAGCAGCCTTTTTTTGCCGTAAGGCAATTCAATTCTGCAGCCTAGAAATTTAATTGAGTCGTACAAATTAATTCATCTGTACGGAATTTATTTGCAGCATGCGAAAAATTTAATTTAGCATCCAGATCGTACGAATCAGTTGTACAGTCCATACGAACTACCATTTGTTTTGCTAATCTCTGCAATTTCTGAGTTTTAACTGAAATTTCTCTCAAATTTTGTCAATTTGGACAGTTTGGAGAACAAATTGGCCTATTCTTACCCAAATTGGTGCCCAGCTTCAAAGATCTGGTGTTTTTAACTGCTAATTTCTTGAGTTAGCATATTTGAGGAGAAATTGGTTTATTTGGAGCTGGTTGAGGGCAGATTGCAGGTATTTTTCCATTATTTATCTGCTAAGTTCAGTATTTTACGATCATATATGGCTACATTGACCAACATCATGTTGGAAGGCAACCAGAAGTTCTCTGGGAAGAACTACAATCCCTGGAAGCAACGCATGTTGGCCATTTTTGCATACCAGTGCTTGTCAGATGTTGTTCTGGGCACAAGTCCTCATCCCACGGTTGCAGGTAAAGACCAGGAAAAGTTTGATGGCCAAGACAGAGAGGCCATGATGCTGATCAAATTGTTCGTGACAGATGAGATGCTACCTGAGGTTCATAATGGGAATATTGTTGCAACGATCTGGAAACAGTTGAAAGAGACTCATGAGATTTCAGATAAGGGTCGAGCGTTATTTTTAAATAATATGTTGTTCTTGATCAAGATGAGTGAGGGTGCCTCTCTCCAAGAGCACTTACTGAAGATCAAGGACATCCGGGAGTAGTTGGAGGTCATTGGTCGGAATATGGCAGAAGAGGACATGGTGGTGATCATGTTGAACAGCTTGTTAGGGTCCTACGAGCACTTCATTGAGACCCTGAACATCACAGCTACAGACATTGATCTGAAGTTTGGAGAGCTATCCAATAAGATCTTGCAGCAGGACAGGTGGAAGAAGTAGTTTGGGAGCAGCAGTGAGATAGAGGGTTCAAAGCAGGCCTTTGCAGCCAAAGCTAAAGGCAAAGGCAAATGGGCAAGGAAACTTGGTCTAGGCAATGGTGAGGATGCCACCAAAATCCTGAAGACCATCACTTGTCATTATTGTGGCAAGAATGGCCATATGAAGAAGCACTGCAGAAAGTGGTTGGCAGATCAGAAGCACACCCAGGGGGGTCTCAGCAGAAGGCCCATGTCACAGAGCACACAAAGGAGAAGGAGGCAACCTTATATGCCTTTATGGCATGTACACAAGAAGATTTGTCCAATTCATTTGCTTGGTTTGTTGATTCGGGTGCATCCAGGCATTTCACCAATCGGAAATATCGGTTCACAGAGTTTACACCTAGTCCATCCAAAGACTCGGTGATCTTCGGTGGAGGCGAGGAGTATACTATAGTCAGCAAGGGGAATGTTCAGATTTCCTTCAGAGGAAAGATTCTTATGTTTCTCAACGTCCACTATGTGCCAGGTATGGATCTTAATCTTCTCTCAGTTAGTCAGATTATGAGGCACTCTCCTCACTTAGATGTCAACTTTAACAATCACAAGTGCTATATCGTTGAAAAGAATACTAAGAAGATCGTTGCTCTTGGTGTGGAGGACCATGGTCTGTTCATATTGGTGGATATTGGGCAGGGCAGACAGCTGGCAGCGAAGAATGCATTATACATCTACACATTATGGCATCAGAGGTATGGGCACCTCAATTTTACCTACCTCTCTCAGTTGGAACGAGAGAAACTGGTAGATGGACTTCCATACATTCAGCAGAAGATTCAGGGAGTTTGTGGAGCTTTCCATGCAGGGAAGCAACATTGAGTGCCATTTGATGAAGGACAATATTGGATAGTGTAGAGGGTCCTTCAGTTGGTTCATGCAGATGTATGTGGACCAATGAACATGGCATCAATCACTGGTTCCAGATATTTCCTTATGTTTGTTGATGATTTCAGTAGGAAAATGTGGGTGTATTTTTTGAAGTTGAAGTCTGACGTGTTTAAAGAATTTCAAAAGTTTAAAGCATTAGCCAAGAATGAGTCAGGTTGTCATATTACCTCTGTTAGATCTGCTAATGGTGGAGATTTTTTCTCCAAAGAATTCAATAATTTTTGTGTTAAACATGGGATCAAGAGACAATACACCACACCCTATACTCCACAGCAGAATGGGGTGGTTGAAAGGAGAAATTGCACTATCACAGAGATGTCCAGATGTATGTTGCAGAACAGGTGTGTTCCTAATAGGTTTTGGGCAGAGGCAGTGTTCACAACAGTGTACTTGCTGAATAGATCTCCCACGATGGCGGTAAAGCAGAAGACTCCAGAGGACGCATGGTCTGGAAAAAAGCCCAAAGTAAGTCACTTGAAGGTCTTTGTTTCTACTGCTTACATTTGGATTCTAGCTGCGAAACGAACCAAGTTAGATCCGAAGAGTAAGAAGATGATGCTTACAGGGTACAATGACACCCATAAAGCTTACAGATTAATTGATGTTGACACTGATAAAGTGAGCTTTAGCAGATATGTTGTTGTTGATGAGGAGGTTGGACCCTTCCATACTCCTCCCGCATTCAGAGTTACTGAGCAGCCAGAATTCATTGAAGATTCAGGTGTCAAGATTCTGATAGCTCCACCTGAAGGGGGGGAATATTCTGAGCATGATGATGAGGAGTCAGAGAAGGATGAGTCTCCTAGTTCAGTCAGATCAGTAAATTTTGAAGAAGGAATCCCAAGTCATGGTGGCAATACTTACTTGGCAGCCAGAGGTTCCAAAATGCCCAAGTGGTGGCACAACACCATTGGATATGTTCGGATAGGAGATATGATCGAGGGAATATCATCATGAGGTAAGAGTAAACAACAGACTTGCACAATCAAATTTTCTCTTATGGCCAATATTCAGAAGATATATGAGCCTCGGGTATTCAAGGAAGCAAAAGGAAGACCTGAATGGGAAAAGGCCATGGATGCCAAACATGACAGTTCGATGAAAAATCAGACTTGGGATCTCACAGCTCTTCCATCAGGGAAGAAACCCATTGGTTGTAAATGGGTGTACAAGGTCAAGTACAAGGAAGATGGTACACTTGACAAGTACAAAGCACGGTTAGTTGCGAAAGGATTCTCTCAGCAAGAAGGCATTGACTATGAGGAGACTTTTTCTCCTACAGTGAAGATGAGCACTATTTGTCTTTTTCTAGCCATGGTAGCACAGCAAGGATGGAAGTTCCACCAGATGGACGTGAAAAGTGCCTTCCTCAATGGAGATTTGAAGGAAGTGGTATACATGTGCCAACCATAGGGGTTTCAGGTTGCAGGGAAGGATCATCTAGTTTGCAAACTAAAGAAGGCTCTATATGGTCTGAAATGGGCACCGAGGGCATGGTACATCAATATTGACAGGTATTTGGTTCAACAGGGGTTCCAGTGGAGTCCTTCAGATTCCAACTTATATGTAAAAAGAGTTGGTAATGAAATCATTCTTCTAGTTGTTTATGTGGATGATATCATTATTACAGGTAGTGAGGAAGATGCAATTACATGGATCAAATCCAACATGAGAAGAGCATTTGACATGACAGATCTAGGCCTCCTACACTATTGTCTGGGTGTAGAATTTTGGCAAACAGGGAGCAGCATTTTTGTCTCACAAGCAAAGTATTCCATGATTTTGTTGGATAAGTTTAGGATGGAGGATTGCAAAATATCCCCTACACCTATGGAGAAAGGGCTGAAAATTTCAGCCAAGACTAACTCAAAGGCAATCAGTGAGTCACTATACAAACAACAAGTGGGAAGCTTGATATATCTTATAGCCACTACATCTGATCTGAGTTTCAATGTGAGCTTAATTTCCAAATTTATGACAGTGCCGAAAGTAGAGCATTGGACAGCATCGAAGCGAGTGCTGAGATATGTGAAAGGGACCCAAGGTTGTGTGGGTATACAGATTCATATTAGGAAGGTTTTTTTGATGACAGAAAATCCACTTCTAGATATGTCTTCAGCCTTGGCACCAGTGCAGTCACATGGACCAGAAAGAAACAGCATGCAGTTTCCCTTTCATCGATAGAAACAGAGTATCAAGGAGCATTGAAAGGTGAATGCGAGGAAGTTTGGCTCAGGAGGATGTTATCAGATATGCAGAAGCAGTAGAGAGAGCCTACACCCTTTTTCTGTGACAATCAAGGGGTAATGAAACTTGCCAAGAATCCAGTCTTCCACGAGCGTACCAAACATGTTGATACACATTGTCACTTCATCAGACAGATTGTAGAAGATGGAACTATTGAGCTGCATTATTTTCTTACAGAGGATCAAACTGCAGACATTTTCACCAAGTCTTTGGGTCCCGAAAAGCATGTAAAATTTTGGAAGAAACTTGGTGTAGTCAGTAGATTGACCATTAAGGGAGGGTGTTAAATTAAATATTAGTTTATAATGGTCAATTAGAAGTTAGAATTAGGCATTAATAAAGTCAAAGTGACTTTAGGTTAATTTATTTGCTTTTAGGTCAGATATTTGCTTTTAGGTTATATTTTCACTTTATCCCACATTCATAAAGTGGTTTGACTCTACTTGATTGTAACCTATATAAGAAAGTTATTTTCTCTCTTATTTAATTGATTGAATAAAGACAGATAACCTTATTCAAGTTATCTTGGTTTCTGTGTGTGCTCGATTTCCGTTATAGTAAAATCATTAACATTGTCAAAGGCTATTACATGCTTTAAATCTTGGATATATCTAATTAGAACATGAAGAGGTGAAAACTTGACAACATTGCCTTCTCTAGAGTGAGTGATCTAATAGATTAAAATAAGATGCAAATAATATCGTGAGCACAAAATACATCATTAAATTGACCACCATCTAGATCAACAATGCCTAATACTAAAACATCTAAGCACCTACTATCACCAACAAAAATTTTGGTGTTGTAGTCATTAATAGCATAAAACATGATTTCGTCCTTAACAATGTGATAAGAATCCTCAGAATCTAATATCCGCTCATTAAAAAAAAGAATTTAGTGTGTTTAAGAAGAGGAATAAATAGGAGGATCCAATTAAATGCTATGCTTATTCATGGCAGCATCCAAAGCTTCCATTTTCTAGGGATGTGAGTCTATACAATCATCTATCTGGAGAAAGGTACAATGCTTCACAATGTCCTTTCCTTTAGACTTGGATCTGTGTTCAATATTTATGGAATGGGAATTTTCACTAGATTTGGCAACTTTGTCACTATTTCGACTTCTTAGACTAATTCAAATGCCTTGAAATTGCTTTTGTTGCACCACCAAAACTTTATTTTGGTTACCTATTGATTCAATGGAACTAGTACACAAGAGCTTATCATACTTGTGAATTAATTATTAACAATCATTTTAATTGTATACATTTCACAATAAAAATCCAAAGCTTATCTATTGGAATAAAATGTAGTGACAACAAGATAATAAGGTTCATGAAGGTTCTAAATATGGCTAAAATCATTTGGTTATCATGCTAGCTTATAGATGCCACAATTGCCAAAATAAAACCTCAAATTATTAAACTTATAGATGTGATATTCAATGTGATCAAAGTCTCTAGGATATAAAGCAATTAGTTTATTCTCTCATTGATGAGTTCGAGTCGTGTTATATTTTCCAAAGAGATGATCGAAATTGAATCAAGATTCATGTGGAGTATCAATGTTTAGAGGATAATACTTGAGATCTTCAATAATCGACATGCTAAGCTTGTTTGCTTCATCATTTGTGTTCAACCACTTGGATAGGCTTTAGGGAATCTCATGATAAAGTATGTGATATGTTATAATTCGTTAATCCTCACTAGATCCTCCATATACAATTTCCAAGAAAAATAGTTGGTATTGGTAAAGAAAATGTGTTGGATTACTGAGAGGGGGGGTGAATCAGTAATAACGTAATTATAATCCTTTTTCTTCAAATGCTATATCAATGTAGAATTATTATCCAAAAATGAGCAGTAATAAATAAAC
>JZKD02S1673158.1:625602-671486 GCA_000966675.3 Picea glauca
AAAACAATAATGAGTCATATTTACATCAAACGCTATTGGGTCCATTACCCAAAACTTTGTGCTACGGGTCTTTCTTCAAGGGTTGACATCAATGACAACCAACCTTAATCAACAAAATGTCCTTTCAAGTCACCATAGTGGCATACAGTAATCAAATTGATTCAAAAAGAGAAACTAATAACACCACTAGAAAGTACACAAATATTAAGCACTTGACAATATTCCCTTATGAGACATATGTCCTTGAAAAATTACAAAAATGGGGACAAAGGAAATTGTCTATGAAATCTCTAAAAAAATATAGCCCCAATTTGTAAAATTCATAGAAATAAACTATACATATGTGTAGAACTCAAAAAATAAACCAAGATAATAAAACAATTGCACTACAAAATTACACCATATGGAAAAGATATCAACATTTGAAAATGAGGTCCCAAAATTGTAAACTCAACAGAGAGGGTTCCTCCCCAAATGATAATGTGGCATTTTAACTAGGTGATAATTGTACAATGGCATTGCAATAATGACTACAAAACTGATAACATTATAGTGCTCTAGTCTGTTGACATGGAAAGGTCATATTATTGGCATTGCAAGCTGTGTGGATCTGATTGGCGTGGAAAATCACATGGCACTCTACTCACTGTCATTTTCGCAAGAGACACGTGGTGATCAATGAATATGGTGGTAGGGGTGATTCCCATGAGGTTGATAGTATCAAGGTCACTAACACATCTCACTACACACACTAGATTTCCTATAACATTATCTCTTCTTGTGACAGAGATCAAGGTTGATTTCAATAGTGATGAAGGAACTTTTTATCACATTTGAATATTTTCTCTTCATCTAAACAATGCATATTAACACCAGTATTTTGTGTTCAAAGGGTTCCAAATCCATCCAAACAAATCTAAAATTGGAGTTGAAGTGCTTCCAAAATCAACACTTGAAGGTACAAGGTCATGGTTATGCTCTACTAAAATCTCTTTATCCAAGAATCAATCTCACCATACTCTTATATATAAATAGATTAATTTAGAAGGGATAGTCATTTGTTTTGTTGAAAAAGGCCTCCATTTGTTCAGATCTGACGATTTTTCTTTAGAAAACAATGATCACCCAAAAGTTTGTAAGGGTCTGCAAATTATTTTCTTGTTAGTTTAATTTCCAGTCATAAGAGTTTCCTTTTTTCCCACACCCCTTTTTTTATTAATCATTTCTCCTTGTTTCAAGATCCATTGGGTTCTTTTGCCCCCTAACACCACTACTATTTAGCGCTTTTGACCTTATTTTTTCCAATAATCATTGTTGTATTTTTATGATGCTAACTATCATTATTAAAGTCACTACCCCATCACCTTTTCTCCAAATCAACCTCTCCTTTTTTCTAGCACCATCCTTTTTAATGTCCTTCATCACTATGAATACTATGAAATTTGGGGTCAAAAAATGACACTTATTTTGACATTAGTTTCGGCACAAGATTTTTGTCATTTTGAGCGTAGAAATTCATTGTATTTATAAATAAAAAAATTTACAAACATTTATTTGTCATTGTTAATCAAATGTTGTATTATCATGCTAGAAATTTGTTTTTTGAATTTACTATTAATTACCATGTTTGTTTCTTACCTTGTTTAATATCGATATCTTGACATTAAAATGTCAAATTTGCAATATTTTATATTTAAAATTGAAAAATAATAAATGCATTACTGCAAAGATCTCATCAAGAAATTTCTAACAGTATATTGTGCACCTAAAACAAAGTTCATATAAGAAAGTTATGGCCCTAGAAAGTAGCATTCAAATCCAACTTCTTAAGACCCTTACCTTTTTCTCTCAATAATAAAAATCCATAAAAATGACTATTAGAAATGGTGCTAAACATTTTAATTATACTTTATTCCTAATTAAAGGACTTAATATGTTCACATAACATAATATTAAAGTAAATATAAATCAAATGAAAACATCCTCCCTTTTCAAATTTCGCAAGCAAAAAATACTCTATTTGTCAATAAAAACACTCTACTTACCCTAAATTATGTCATTCTTTCATTCTCTTTTAACACTTTTTCCTCTCATCTCCAACCCAAGGTTTTTATCTCAAAGGGGAGGATTTTTTTTACCCTCAAAGAAGGGTAGGCTTTCTTGTGGAGGATGGCTTCTCAACCCATGGATATAATCTCCTCCAATGATTTTTATATTCTTGTTATAGAATTTTTTTTATTGAATTTAGTATTCATTCTTTATAGAGGTTTATCTCTTACAATTAGCTTATTTTTGTTGTAACCAAACAATGGAAACGTATCTAGGCCATGTTTTTTATTGGTAATTGTCTTCTTCCTTTATTGGTTTTGTTATTATAAAGTTGCATGGGCATAACCCTTATATTTTCAGTTTCTTGTAGCAGGGAAGACAATTTTTATATTTAAGTGGATGGATTTATTCATATGATGGTCTCCATTTTTTGTGAAAGGATTCACCCCTCTTCATGGGGAACCCCTATACAATGGGTGAGAATATTTTTTTCCCTTGAATGGATTTTTTTCTCACCATAAGGGTGTATCCAGAATATTTTTTTCCCTTGAATGGATTTTTTTCTCACCATAAGGGTGTATCCATTGCATATTAAGGTGACCCTTTTAAAATGGTATTCATCCTTTCTTCAATGAAAAGGCATTTAAATCCATGCCAAATCTTAAACCACCTATCCACCCATCCCACACAAAAAAATACACTTAAAAACTTTAAAAAATATTTGCAGGAAAACTCATAAAAAATTCATTGCAAAAAAACCCTTAGGAAATAGCTTTTACAGAAAAGAAAGAGGATTAAAAACCCAATCTTGTAAATTTTTTAATGCATAATTAGGAATTTTAAGTTTTAAATAAATGTTTATTTTATATTTGAGTTTCTCTTTATTTGTTGGTTTTGGGTTTTTATTTCATGTTTTTCCATGTATGCTCATACATGCTTGATAATTTTGTGTAGTGAAAATTATAGTTTTTGAAAGGGGTTTCAAGTAATATCGTGGAATCCACATGGGTGAACTTAATAGGTACTTATTTTTTTATCATTTTGGTATATTTTATCATTAACAATATTAAAAGTATCTTGAATATGCAACATATGCAGTTTTCATACAAAATCTTTGTAAAAATGCATATATGAAAGGCATGAACTTTTCATGCAAAGTGTTTATAAAAATCCATGTACAAAAGGCATGACAGTTGCATTTAAATGATTGTAGAAACGTCTAATCCAAGGCAATGTAGTTTACATGCAAAATGACTAAAAATTCCTCAACAAAGGCAGGGATTTGTAATTTAATCTATGTTACTTAACATATGTTAATCATTGAAGTATTTCATTTTGTTACAACTAAATGATGATTTAATTTGGTATCTTAAAATTATGATAACCAATGTAAATATATCTTGTACACGTTCTCTCTTCAACATTAACTTGTCCTCTATTATGGTTAAGGTAGTCACATTCATTGTCCTCCAAATATGTAGCTTCCAAGGGTCTTAACTTTCACGTATAAACTTTTCTTTAAGAAAAGGATACACCGTTGGAAAGCTCTCGGTGATCTCTCTATGGTAAATTATTATTTTCCCAAATTTTACAAAGGAAATATTGAAATATCGATGTTTTAATGTCGAAAATGTAATGTTAAAACGATCAATTCTTTGTATAAATTATATTTTTTTAATTGCATTATACATTGATATATCGACGTCAGTAACATCAATATATTGACATTAACATAGTGGAAATAGAAACATTTGTAATACAACATTAATTCCCAAATTCAAGATTTCAAAAAAGGGAAATTTTGTTGTTTTTACATCAATTTAACATGGTAATTTGACCCTAAGTGTGGTAGTTTAAAGTGTCCACTTATGGATAGATGTGAGCACTGACGTTTTCCTTCTCAACACTCTTTCCTTCTGTCAGTGTTGACCTCATCATCCTCGATGATCACGCCACACCTCAAGACCACCGACCTCATGGGTTTCACCCTTGTCGCATTTCCATCCAACCAGAGACACCACAATGCCCTTGTCACAATAGTGACCCATAGACCACCACATGCACTACGACATCAATAGTATGAACTTATCAATTCAATGGATCTTAGCATTTCCACATCGGTGTATGCATACCCTACACTACCACATTATCATACAATAGTGTGCCACATTAGTGATTTGAGAGGATCCATCAGTTGTTGCTATTGAACCCATGTACAGAAGCATCTGAATTAATATAAGAATGCTTTGACTCAATTTCATGGTGTTGTTATGGTCATCGTTTGCATCTATTGAATAGTATGTTTACAATTTTCTTATATGCTCTGTTTTCATTTGTTTCAATGCTTATGTGCATGATTTCATGTTGAATGTATGAATTCTATGAGAGGGAGAGTATGAGTTTCAATTGTTTCTCTTCCTGATAATTCTTGTGAGGAGTGTAGTGAAGGTCCACAAGGAGTGCATTGACAAGTTTTTGAGTTTTACCTCAAAAACGCTCAAGAGAGATAGAGTTGTTCTTAAACCAACATAAGTGTAAGTATATCACAGAGTTGTGCAAGGTGTGTGCAGGTCAGGTTGAAGCCTTATAATTTTCCAACCCAAGGGAGTGGTTGAAGAACTGTTGTCGTAGAAAGTGTGCAGAGTTGGAGTGTTTGGATAACTGGAAGTTATTGTAGAATCCGCAAGGAGTGCGTGCAAGATTCCATAGAATCCTTAAGTTGTAGAAAATATAAAGCTCAAGAAGGATAGAGACTTCAAGGAGTTCGAAGGAAAGACGAGGATCGAAGTCACCTCGCAGAAACCAATCTCAGGAGGAAAGACGTTGAATTCTTTGGCAGAGAACCATCGAGAACCTGAATGGACAGTGGAAATTCTCGGAGGGATAATTGCAGATATTCGTGGAACGTTAGATATAGTGGAGTTGCAGGAAGGTTAAAGGCGAGAGTATTTTGACATTTGTAAGCTGAGGAGAGATAGCAGCCATTATATCTAAAAGGGGCGAGAGCCGTCGATTTTTCGCATTGAATTTCAACATTTCGAAAGTCGTAAGTGTGGAGGAAGTTGTGACTCAGAAGTCACGAGTCGTGAAATCCTGAAGCGATCAGGGTCGTTGGATCGCGGAAGGTTAAAGATCGTTGATATGTTGGAAGGAAGTTGCGAGTTTGGACATCGGGAAAAGGGAGAAGAGTTGCATTGCAAACTTGTAAGTCGTGAAATCCCAGCTAGCTCGGAGGTGGACCTCAAGGTTTGGTTGGGGGTCATATGGTGGAAGCATAAGGTAAGAGCTAAGGATTGTTAGCCCATTTCGAGGTTTTGGGAATTGGAGGAGTCGGGGTGACTCACAGCAGGAATCCCAAAATTGTGAAACGCAAAGTCGTGAACTTGAAGAGCCATTTTGGTTAAGTCAGTGGTCACGTCGGTGGTCACGTGGAATAGGGGTTTACGCCTAGTGCTTGTTCTCATGCGCGTAAATTCTAAGAGGACATGTATTTTTATATGCATTGAAGGTTCCTGAGGGGACTAAAGAGCCACTTCAGCTCAGGGGAATAGGAAGATCCAAAGACCGGGATGTCAGGGGATCCTTTTAGGGTGGGGGTCTGCGTCAAGTGGTATCATAGCCTGCAACTTTTTTTTATGTAGAGGGGAGACAGAGGACATTTGTGATTGAATTTTGTGTGGACAGATTGAACACAATGGCACCAAAAAGACGTCAAAATGAGAGAACTTTGTGCTCAATTGGATGCCATGGAGACAGCACAGAGGAAAACAACTGATATAGGAGATATCAGTGAGGCTAAAATTGAAAACAAAGTTGGAGCCGAAGCAAAAGTTGTAGTCGAAGATGTTGCAAAGGAATGTCTATTCAAAGTTGTTGCAAGAATCGGTGCCAGAGAAAAAATGGATATCCTGATGTATGAAGGCAACTTAGACGTTGAGGAGTTGCTAGATTGGTTTAGAGCTCTGGATAAATATTTCGATTATGAAGATATTGAAGAACATAGGAAATTAAATAATGGTGTCACTAGACTGAAAGGGAATGCAGCATTGTGGTGGGATGAACTGCAGGTTGACAGGCGTTGCAAAGAAAAAAAAAGAATTAAAATCTGGGATAGGATGGTCACCAAGTTGAAATCCAAATTCATACCCAAAGATTACCAAATAAATCTGTTCTGAAGAATGCAAAATTTGAGATAGAAAGGGATGATAGTGAAGGAATACATTGAGGAGTTTTACAGGATAAACATTAGAGTTGGTCATCATGAAAGTGATGATGAAAAGGTCGCCAGATATATGAATGGTATGAGATATGAGATTTGGGATGAGATGAGCTTGGTGACAATTAGGAATGTGGAAGATGCTTATCAGGTTGCTCTGAAAGCTAAAGAGAAATTGGCCCGAAAGAAAGGTCAAAGGGGCAGAGGTAGAAGTCAGAGCAGAGGCAAAGCAGTTTCCCAAGATAGAGTATAGAAGCCCAAGGATGAAGAAAATAAACCACATAACCACCCAGAAAAGGGAGGAAGTTTACAAGGAAGACAGTATGCCGATAGGAACACGTTTCCTCGAGCAAGAGGAAGAGGAAGAGGTAGAGGGGGTGAAATAAAGGTTTTTTTCTATGGAAAGATCAAACACAAATCTTGGTAATGTCCCAATAGAAAAAGAGATGGAGGAGGAGAAGCTCACATTTCATAAGCGCAAAGGCGAAATGTTGAGGCAGAAGATCCTTAATGATGAGGAAAATTCTCTTGAAGCCAGAGAAAGAAATGGAGAATACAATCCAGAGGAAAATTTTGTTTAGAAATGCTTGCAAGACCAAGGATAGGGTATGCAAGGTGATAGTTGACAATGGAAGCATGGATAATCTAGTATCCATAGAAATGGTGGAAAAGCTGGAATTGGAGATAGTTGTACATCCAAGCCCATATAAGGTTCTGTGGTTGCAAAAAGGACATCAGGTAACAGTCACTAAACAGTGTTTAGTTGAATTTAAGATAGGGGGTTATAGATATGAGATCTTATGTGATGTTATTCACATGGATGTATTTCATCTTTTGTTGGGGAGACCTTGGAAATATGACAGAAATGGGAGAAAGAATACATACACCTTGGAGAAGAATGGTAGGACACATATGTTGCTGCCAATTGAAGACAAGAAGGAAAAAGTAGAAGCAAGCAATATTATAATTCTCATGAGTGGGAAGGGACTTCTGGATGAAGTCAAGAAAGATTAATAAATGAAGTTTTTTGTGGTGAGAAAACTTAGAGTCATCTTGACTAGTACCTCAATAGATGATCTACCTGAGGAGATCCAGGAACTCCTAGAGAATTTCGTTGATATATTGGTGGACAATTTACCTTGTTCGTTGTCTCCCATGAGAAGTATAAGCCATCACATTGACCTTATACTAGGAGTGAGTTTACCAAACAAGGCAGCGTACAGACTAACGTCACAGGAGAATGAAGAGGTTAAGAAACAAGTCCGGGATTTGATGGAAAAAAGGTTGATTAGAGAAATATTGGGTCCATGTGTTGTCCCAACAGTGTTAAGTATGAAGAAGGATGGTAGATGGAGGATGTGTACAGACTGAAGGGATATAAACAAAATCACCATCATGTATAGATTTCCTTTACCCATGATGGATGATTTGATGGATTGCTTGAGTGGGGAAAAGTTTTTTTCAAAATTTGATTTTAAAAGTGGATATCATCAGATTCGGATGAGGGAAGGTGATGAATGGAAGACAGCATTCAAGATGAATGAAGGACTGTATGAATGACTTGTCATGCCATTTGGCTTGACGAATGCGCCAAGTACTTTTATGAGATTGAACAAAGTCTTGAAAGATTTCATTGGAAAAATTGTAATTGTGTATCTTCATGATATATTGATCTTCAGTAAGACTGAGGAAGAGAATTTGAGACATCTAAATCTAGTGATAAGGAGGTTTTAGCAAGAGAAGTTGTTGATAAATCTGAAGAAGCCATCTTTCATGAAGATATAACTCATTTGTTTGGGATTTTTGATCTCTTCTAATGAATTGAAGATGGATCCTGAGAAGGTAAAAGAAATCAAGGAATGGTCATCTCCAAGGAATATCTTTGAAGTCAGAAGATTCCATGGACTAGCTAGTTTTTACAGAAAGTTCATCCAAAAAAATTAGTGGGATTAATGTGCCAATGATGGACACAGTCAAGAAAAGACATAAATATTTTCATTGGATAGAGGAAGCAGAGAAAAGTTTCAAGTTGTTAAAGGAGAAGATAACTTAACAGCCAGTTCTGGTTCTGCCATATTTCAGTAAAACATTTCAAGTCAGATGTGACGCGAGTGGATTTGTGGTTGGAGCAGTATTAAATCAAGACAATAGACCAATTGCATACTTCGGTGAGAAGCTGAACGAGACCAAGATGAAATATTCCATGTATGATAAAGAGTTTTATGCAATCATACAGGCGCTAAATAAATGGAGGCACTACTTGGTTCCAAAGAAGTTTGTTTTGTATAGTGACAATCATGATTTACAGTTTATAACCAAATAGGAAAATTGAACTAGAAACATGCAAAGTGGGTTGAATTTATGCAGAATTTTACTTTTGTTATAAAGCACATTTCTGGAACTGCTAACAAGGTTGTTGATGCATTGAGCAGGAAATTTTTTATTCTCCATGAGTTTCGTGTGAAGACCTTAGGTTTTGATAGCCTTAAGGATATGTACAGAGATGATTCGGATTTCAAGGACGCTTATGAATAATGTGAGAATCTTGTATTAAGAGATAGAAGCCAGTGGATTGAATATTTAATTTAGGATGGACTGTTATTCAAAGGAAATCAGTTGTGTATCCCGAAGAGTTCTATGAGAGAAAACCTTTTAAAGGAAAATCATAGTGGAGGATTGGCTGGACATTTCAGCCATGATAAAAAATATGCGCAACTGAACAATTTGTATTATTGGCCAGGGATGAGGATAGATGTCAAGAAATTTGTCAACAGATGTAGAATTTTCCAGCACGTAAAGGGGAAAAGATAGAATACAGGGTTGTATCAACCATTTCCAATACCAGAGAGGTCGTGGAACACAGAGAGGTTGTGATTCCATATTCGTGGTAGTCGACAGATTCTCAAAAATGGCACGTTTTATTCCATGTCATAAAACCAAAGATGCAACACACATTGCAAATATGTTTTTCAAAGAAGTTGTTTGACTTCATGGTTTACCCAAGAGTATTGTTTCAGACAGGGATACCAAATTTATTGGTCATTTCTAGAGGACACTATGGAAGAAGTTGGGGACATATTTATATTTTATCTCATCATATCACCCCCACATGGATGGACCGACTAAGGTAGTAAATCAAAGTTTGTGTTATAACCCTAAATTACACCAGACATGCATACCTGGCATCAGGCCATCTTACTTGTTATCTTTTCCAAGCCATCATTGAACAACTCTTCTAAAAAATCATTGTTTTGAAGGTGTACATGCCCTACACCACTACTGCTCATGTACACATGCTTGTTGCACCACTAGAGCCCGCGTACACTCACAAAAATCGTGAAAAAATGAAAATTGCAAAGGGATACGGGTTTTTGGGCTGTTACCTAACCATTTGACTGCCCATAGCCAGTCACCCCAACCGTTACTATCTCTTTTGGCCTGTAAAAGAAGGTGTTGGGGCCCCATTCCAAAGAGAAGCATGAGAGAATAGAAACTCTGCCCATTTCAGTATTTCCCCTTTGCCCCAATATTTTTCAACCACATTGTGAGTTTGAGCCAGAATTCCTTCTTTCTCCATTGCAAACCCTTGCCATTTCCCTAGAGAGAATTGAAGAGGAGAATAATACGTGGAAGCAGTTGATGCATGGTGAAGAGGAGCCCAGGATCGAGTTCGAGGAGCAGTTTCCGGTCTCATATTGTAAACGACTTTTGTGAGATTAATATAAAGAAATATTTTTTCCGTCCCGCCAAATGATGTCTTAAATATTTATGATTTGTTTACATTTTTGTTATGATGTCTAACCCACTAATCCATATATAGAATGCATGCTTGTAGTTTCTTGTTTTTCTTTTGGTGAATGCAGGTTGGACTTGGGAGGAGATCTGCAGTCAAGAAACAACTGAGCGCAAAGGGATCGACATCGGACGCGGAGTTTAAGGTATGCCTACAGGATCCCTATACTTTGTCTTTTATGTATGATTGTGGGGTGATGATGGGATAATTGTTAAAAAGTAGGAGACTTTAGAAGGTTAGCTTTGCCTGCACTTTAGAACCTTGGCATAGTCCGTAGAGGGGTTTTCCCTCTATAGTAGAATTGGTGACCATACTAGGGAGACCTCTAGGGTTTTTTGGGGATATTCTTTTTGGGTATTTTGAATCATTTTATTTACTGTTTTTTGAGTTTTTGTAAGCTTCTATGTATTTAATGGATTTTGGTCTTCCATAGAAATAATCCCTGCCTTTGCTTGACTATTGGTTTTCATTTTTTTGAGAATTTACAGAGGTGTACGCGGCCTATAGTGGGCCTGCACGCATACATACGCGCCCTGCCTTTGGACAACCCGTGTACATATGCAGGCTACTAAAGTGTCAGTAGCGTGCCTGTGTTGAGAAAAAAAAATTAAAGAAGAGGCATTCATCCTCTTCCTTGTCAGAAGTCACACTTCTCAGGGGTTTTCTTGATCTATCCCTGGTCTCTGTTATAGCATTTTGTAGCCTAGGTCTAACCTCAGCATATCTTTCTTATTATCAAAGATTTCTTGTGTTTTTCTTTATTAGGGTTTTTAGACAAGTTTGTGAGTCCATTCCAATCTGCTCATTTGGTATTGTCAGTGACTCCCTGCGATCTACCATTGGGCCAAAATTCATTTCTTGGTCTTGTCTTGTCGTCATTTTTCCCTTTTTTTCTTTAGAAGAAAAGAAATGAATTCATTTTCAAATTTTTTGTTTTGAAGCATAAAACAATTAAAAAAAAATCCATTTCTTTGTTTAGTAAAGTAGTTCAGGTTAGTTTCTTTATTTACCAAGGAAAAAGAAAGTTTTATTAAGTTATTTACTTGAATACTTAGGACATTAAGTAGCTCATAGTCAAGCAAAATATTGTTTTAAGTTTTTTCTTTTCAAATATCTAAGAAAAGTAGTTATGAAAAAGTTTGGTGAAAGAGTTTAATTTGGCAAATCTTTATTTGTGAAGAAGAAGTAGTTTGTTTTCAGTTTCATCTTATGCTCTTCTCTTTCATCTCTTAAATAACATCATTGGTTCCACTTCTGTTCCTTTTGAATTAAGACGGCCACTAAAATTAACGCTTAATTAAAAGTTATTAGACTTTGTGTTTGTAGGGTCCATCAATTTAGTCTAGGCTAGAGCCTTGATTTAGGATTGGAGAGGAAACTCTTCAGGGCTACGAAAACAAACATAAGATTCTGTGTTAGGGAGTGCTTGAAAGTCCAGTAACTGTGAAAGTTATCTGGGACCCCCCCCTCTAACACAAGGGATAAACAGAAGGTCACATGCAGAAAGGTAGCAGAGATAACCCCTCCAAAGTCAGACCAAACGTACTAGGGAACGCATATAGAGGTCTTATCTTGGGATTTCGTTGATTGCATTTGCCATAGATCTTCATGGGTCTCGAATCTGTTCGAGATCCTAAATCATCTTCTGGAACACTTTCTTTTGATACCCTTGATATTTTTTGGGCTTGATACCCTGCTCATTGTGGTCCACCCGATTGTCGACGGTACCCACCTGGTGACTGTTCGCACGTTGGCAACCTAGTTTCCTTTATCTTAGTGACATACACAGGTGATTGTGGGGATATACCACAGTACCTAGGGCAGACATCAAGCCATGATTTTCAGAGTATACCTGGAGGGTGCCTCTGTATTCAAGTTGCACTTGCACCAGTAAGTTGCTCTAGTGTTGGCTAGTGTAATTGTTCTTCCAACTAGCTAGTGATTTGCTTGTCTTGTCTCATAGGAGATTTTTCTAGTGTGTGTTGGTCTTTAACGTTAAATAGAAATCCCTAGTGTGTCTTTGATATTCTCACACCTTGGAGGGTCAGGATATCCATCGGTCATGAAGGCTTCTTGGCATGTCATCGGTTAATCTGGAGCCACCCACGCCACCGCTAAGGTGAATACTAGACCAGCAATGGTCTTTTGAGGTGACCGGGCCACAGAAAACTGAGCCCGACTCATCTCTGAGAGGATAACATTTGAGTCTAGAGGAACCAACCATTTCTGACCTTGGAGTAGAATCTCTTGGTTTGTATCACCCTTTGATCGCTAATCTATCGGCACCCATCGGCGTATAGGTTAAACCTTACGAGCGTCAGGTAGTGTCACAAGCAGCGATGGAGACAAATGCTACTACTTCTTCAGGAAATCTTCATATTCCCTCTACGACTGTCACTATAGGGGGTTTTCCACCTCCTAACCAACCGTCGTCGATCTGTACCACTATGGTCTCGACCGCCTTTACCTCGGGCAATGGTCTAATTCCATCTATGGAAACAATCATTGCTCCTTTCACCTAGAGAGCGACAGGCCTTCTGTTCTCATACAAGATGTCTAGCTTCGATACGAACTGTGTCCTTTCCTACTCCACTCTATAGACTTTAGGTTTAGGGGCAGGGAGCTCGAACACTCCTCTGCAAGGATCTATGGGGGGAATTTCATCTCCCTATAATGCTTTCCCTCATGGAGGGGCTCATACACCTCCTTCGTCCCCTTTGCTTGGCGGTGCTCACCATCACTTCATCGGGTTGAACATAAACTATAGTTCATTTGGAGCAGGTAGTCAAGGAATTCCTTCTTATAATGTGTGGGAAAGTTCGACACCATTCTCTTTGTTCACCACATTTGGTAACAACCCATTATCGTCAGTTGTCGTCTTGGTTGGGGGCAACCCCAGTTATGGACAACAAAATCCTATGCAGGGTATTATTTCTGCACAAGGGGCAAACTCAGGAATTCCTTCCTCACAAGGACCTTGGAATCTGTGGCAAGGATATTTTCCCTCGTTAGGGATGTCGACCGAGGGCAACCCCTTCCATAGCCAATGGAACCCCAGGCAAGGCTTAGGACCTATTCCCATTGGATTGGTAGGGGGAAACCCTTCCCAAAATCCTTGGAATACAACGCAAGACCAACCCTCCACGTCCTATTACGGGAGTCAATCGGTGACGTCTTAACAAGCGCAGAATCCATACATTGGTCATGACCATGGTTTTTACCAGAACCCTAGGCAGCAACCTAACTTTTCCTGGCAACCTAGTGTCAGCCAAACTTTAGGCTCCTTTTTCCTTGGTTATAACCAACAACCCAAATTACCATTTCTGGCAACTTTTCACTTTCCATACTTGACAAGGTTATTAAACGACCCCGTCTGTCACAATCCGCGTTGGCCTCCCATGCCAACCAATTTTCCTTCAGACATTCCAAAGTTTGAAGCTAAGCCTAATGAAGATCCAGGCGATCATGTGACTACCTTCCATTTATGGTGCTCGTCCAACTCTTTGAGAGATGAATCTGTTCAGGTGTGTTTGTTTCAACGCACTCTCATAGGGAGTGCTACGAAATGGTACATCGAGCTCGACCGCTTAAGATACTCTACCTTTGGCGAATTGGCGATGGTTTTCTTAAATCATTCTCAATTACATGTGAGATATGATGTCGGAACCAAATTGTTGGCCAACTTTGAGAAAACAAAGGCAAACCATAGCTCAGATCACATCCGAGAATGGAGACATCGGAAGAGTTTGATAAAAGTACCAGTCCCACCATCATCCATGCTTGATTGGTTTCTTAAGTATTTGGTACATCAGTTATCTAAAGACGTTACAATGTCAGGGGTCTTTTTAGAACAAGAAGCAATAATGAGAGCTCAACAGCTAGAGTTGATTTACTCTCAGTCTGGTTTACTTTACGAAGTGTTTCCAAATGCACCGTGGTCGATACTTGACAAGACTAGACAGATATCTGGACCACATGCTAATGTTATTGTTGGTTCAGCACAAACGAATCTTGTTGATCATTTGTTGAATCAATTGCAGCAATTGTCAATACAGCAGACAGTGGCTAGCCAAACCACTAGTTCGACTGCTCCCCCTACTCAAATGTCGAATGTACACAGTGTGCAATCAACAAACCCAAAGGCCACCCAGCAGCCTAACGGAAAGAAGAAAAAGGGAAAGAAGGGTAAGGGGGATAAGAAACCTACCAATAATGTTGGTGGGGGCAACATAGAAAAGAAGAATTCTAAGTATCTATGTAATATTTGCATGGAATACCATCCGACTCACCAGTGCCCTCGACTTACGGAGACCCAGAAGTTATTGGCACAGCAGCAGCCTGTCGTGTTAACAAACCCATTTCCACATGGGTAGAATTTAACTCAAGCCTCTTCAAGCGCAGAAGCGGGTATTCAGTGACCCCCTTCATCTTCAAGTAATCCTTCATTCATGAATGTCTACATGATGAAAGGTAGCGTTGATATAACAACTAGGACACGTGACTATGGAATGCCAAACACCTCTGAGAATGGTAAAGAAGTCGAAAACCAACCTCTTCCTCTCCAGATTGAGAAGATGTTGGGAGAAACAATGAAACGCATCCCAAAAGGTGCGTTCAAGAAATCTTCCCATAACCCAAATGCAAGGGTCTCCCAGAACTACTCTATGGTAAAGGATTTGTCTCAAACCCCCTGTGCAATGTCTGCTTTGGAAGCCCTCTAGAGCTTCCCTTCCCAGAGAAAGGATATGTTAGTTTCCTTAGGATCTCCTGAGACTTGTAATTCGGGAATGATCATGCTTGATACGATTGACTTAAAACCTTGTCTCCCTTACCATGTGGTGTTTCAGATAGTAGTGTCTTACACCACGAAAACTTTTACTCAGAAAATTTTCCGTACAGTGGTTGATGAGGGCACCTCGACATACGTGATGTCTTTGGCGTGTTGGAATGCCATTGTCCAACCCATTTTGTCTCCATCACCTACTCTTCTTACCACTTTCGATGATCGTTCATTCCAACCACATGGAATCATCCCCTCTTTCCCCGTACAGTCAGGGGGTAAGACCATGTGCATCGAGGTTGAAGTGGTCAATGTGTCTCTCGACTACAATCTCTTTTTAGGAAGGATTTCAACCTATTCTATGCAAGCAGTGGTCGCGACAGTTTTTTGGGTCTTGTTGTTTCCACACGAGGGTTGGATCGTGTCCATTGATCAGTTATCCTTCTCTCGTCTTGACCCTTCATTGGGGGTATCCACGGTCCCGATGATTTATAACCCTCAACTGGCATCGTCAACATAGGGGTTGGTTGTGCCCACCTTTGATGGGTAATTTCGATTACCCACCTCCAACCGGCAATGTCCAGTACATATCGGTTGTCCCTGACCAACCTAGGGCTGAAATATTTCAAATCTCGTCATTTCACACGAATTACTTTAATGATATGTGGACTCTTCCTTCCCCAACAGCCATCATGGAAGGGACAGGGCACCATGGCATGGACATGCCTTAGTCCGTGATAGAAGTTGCATACTCTATAGTCCAGCAATCTTTCGTCGACCCCGATCCAACTCCCACACAAGAGTTAGATCCGGTTCTAGAGCCTATTTGGGATCAAGGTTCCCTCACTGATATTGATTCTTTAGACTTAGTCTTACCATAAGACGAGGCGATTATTGAGGCAATGACTAGTCTGGACAGACCCTGGGATGATCTCCATCACAGATCTTATTTTCTCCTAGAGTTAATAAGAATTGAAGCAGGTGAATTCACTTTGACTATGACTGGAGATACGGCTTGTCCTATCAATCCTTTGGCTACGCACATTGTTTACGCTAAAGGAAATATCGAAACCATCGCTAAAATGATACCTATTGATATCTCTAGAACCCCTGGTGTCATGGATAATATATTCGTTGGAGAGGACTACTCCCCCAAGGAGATTTGAATCTACACAGATTTATTTAAAGAATTTTGCGACGTGTTTTCCTAGTCTTACGAGGAAATTCCAGGCATAGATCCAAGAATCGTCGAACGTGAAATCATGACATATCCTGATGCCAAGTCGGTTCAGCAGAAGATTTGTCTGGTTAATCCTAAGAAAGCAGCAGCTATTAAGGCTGAAGTAGAGAAACTACTCAAATATGGTTTCATCTACCCTGTCCAATTGACTCAATGGGTGACAAATCTTGTGCCAATCAAAAAAAAACAGGGTACGATTCGCGTATGTACGGACTTCCGTGATTTGAACAAGGCTTGTCCAAAGGATAATTTCCCCATGCCATTTATTGATCAAATATTCGATGAATGCGCAGGTTGCGAGGCATTTTATTTCATGGATGGTTTTTCGGGATAAAATCAGATACAGATCAAGCCTGAAGACCAACACAAAACTACTTTCATTTGTTCGTGGGGTACATTTGCTTATCGGAAGATGCCTTTTCATCTGAAAAATGTTGGAGCTACTTTTCAGCGGGCCATGTCTTTTTCTTTCCACAACCTCAAACACATAGTTGAGGCTTATCTTGATGATTTAGCGTCACGATCTAGTAAGAGATTTGATCATCCCGCACACCTCTAACTTATCTTTGAGCGATGTCGCTACTACCGGATTCACTTAAATCCAAACAAATGAAGTTTTTGTGTAACATCAGTTCGTCTGCTAGGTTTCATAGTTTCAACAACAGGGATCATGGTCGATCCTCTAAAGGTTGAGGTGATAGTTCAGTTGCCTCCCCCATGCACAGTCCCTCAGCTTCAGAGTTTACAGGGAAAAGCGAACTTTTTACGACGTTTCATCGCAAACTATGTCGAGATCACAAAGAGTTTCATGTGTTTACTAAAGAAGGACTTTCCTTTTCATTGGGAAGAAGTCACTCAGCACTCTTTCGAAGCATTGAAATGCACCCTCACGTATGCCCCTCTTCTTCGACTGTCCAATTATAATAAATATTTCTTATTGTACTTGGCCATTTCGGAGTTGACCATCGGCACGGTATTGGTTCAGGAGGATGATTTTCTTGAAGAATACATGATTTATTACCTGATTCAAGGCTTGGTTGGATCGGAACTCAATTATTTCGATGTCAAAAAACTTGCGTTGGTAGCAGTTAATGTTGTCCAGCATTTCTATCATTACATATTGTTTCACAAGACCACTGTCATTGTCGTTGTGAATTTGTTTCGATACGTGTTGACATGATGTGTAATCGATGGAAATATTAGTAGATGGATAGTTATCCTCCAAGAATTCGACTTGGATTTTTTTTCGGAAAAATCCAAAAATTAGTTGGTCTTCACGGAACTCATCTCGGAACTTCTGGTCGAATCGGGTGATGTTATACCTGAAGAGTTTCCTATCAAAGGAGACATGTTTTTTATCATGTCTTCGGACCCTTGGTACAGAGATATACTATTCCATCTCCAAACTTTGAAGTGCCCCACCTCCGCTTCTTATGATGAGCATCGTCGTATACGCCATCGGGCCAAGAACTATCTCATACTTGAGGACACTATTTATCGTCGTGGTGTAGATTCATCTTTCATCAGTGTCTCACTCATGAAGAAGCAGAAATTGTGCTTAATGATTTCCACATTGGATCATGTGGTGGTCATCTGTTTGGGTTGGAAAAAGCCCTAAAGATTCTATGAGTCAGTTGCTTTTGGTCGACATTAATCAAATATTGTGTTGAATTGGTCAAGAAGTGTCACCCGTGTCAGATATTCTCTCGGAAGAAGAGGGCACATCCCACTCCCATATTTCCCATCATCGCAGTTGGTCCCTTCACCAAGTGGGGGATTGATTACGCTACATGCAACCCCCCTTTAGCAAGGGGGCATTGTTATATCATCGTAGCAGTAGACTAATACACGAAGTGGGTCTAGGCTATGCCAACATTTAAATATGATGGCAAGACAACAGCTCTCTTTCTGTTTGACCAGATAATAGAAAGGTTCGGCGTCTCGAGAGAGATTGTCATTGACCATGGAAGTCACTTTCAGAATAAAATGATGTCTAAGTTAATGTCAAAGCTTGGGTTGAGGCAAGAACATTTGTCACCCTACTACCCACAAGTGAATGGTCAAGTGGAAGCAGTGAATAAGTCCCTTAAGACTATTCTACAGCAAACGATCAATTCGGCCAAGTTGAATTGGAATTTGATGTTGTACTCGGCATTATGGGCCTACCAAACATCTGATAACACTGCAATTGGTTTCTCACCTTTTCAACTCGTTTACGGGCTAGAAGTAGTCTTGCCTATAAAGTGTCACATCCCGTCTCTAAATTTGGCAGTACAGTTATTTCCAAACACATCACCTCTTGAAGAGTGTTTATTATATATCGAGTAGTGTCATGATGCAGCCTTGGCTAACGAGGCTCACAAACAAAAATTCAAGTGTCAGTATGATCGTTTCATTCGTCCTTATATTTTCTCTGAAGGTGACCTTGTCCTAGTCTATGACCAAGACAAGGATCCCCTGGGGGCAGGCAAGTTCAAACCCATGTGGTTCAAACCTTTCATCGTGAAGGAGGTTATAAAGAAGGGTTCTTATCATCTAGTGGACTTTGAGGGAAATTATTTGGTGGAGCCTAGAAATGGGCTCTACCTCAAGAAGTATTACTCATAGGTGGGTTTCCTTGGGTGACTTCTTGTACATATGTATAGTTCTTATACATTTTCTTTTTATTTTTGTCTTTTTGGTTTTATGGACATGTCATTTTTTGATGTCATCGCTTTCACTGTGGAATATTTGAAGTGAATAAGAGGTGTTCATTGGGTTTGCGGACGATTCTAGCCGACACACTCAGAGGCTTGCTTCCACAGCTTGGGTGATTTTCACACCTCAGGGCCAGTTGCTATCTTCAGGAGGTATATGTTTAAGTGACGCCACAAACAACGTTGTCGAATACAATGTTGTTGAATACAACGCAGTCTTAGAGTTTCTTCATGATGCTTTGTCGCATGGTATCTCTCACCTCTGGGTCTACTTAGACGCTCAGCTAGTTGTGTCCCAGTTAAATGGGGTTTACTGTGTTTACGATCCTACTCTACACTGACGATTCCTTAGGGTACGTCTCTTATAACGAAGATTTTATTACATTACGTATATCCATGTTCCTAGGAGATTGAATCAAATCAAAGATACTCTAGCTAATCATGTATTAGATTGGCATATTGCACACATGTAAGAAAAAGAACGCACACGCACATGTAAATACATTTGTAAAATAAATGTAATCCATAAGACATAAAAAGATGTAAATGTGCATATATATATCAAAAATATCATAGTACATGGGTGGGCGTAAGCGCCTCAAAAATATGTCCAGTAAGATTCACGGGGATTATGCCCTCAAAAATACACAAAAGGTGCCCTCGACACGTAAGTAGTCTAGCCTAGCTAAGGGCGGGGCATGTTGGTCTTGCCGTAGTAAACAACAGTGTTCGCCAAACGCCAGAAGAGTTGGACCCAAGTCCATGGCACCCCAACTACATGAGGTTGCATCGACAATGGAATATCCTTGGTCTCCTCCATAGGGATTGTACGAGTGAGCGCAGTGAGGTTTTGCTCCACCTATTTGAATACTCTCTCAGCCTCTCCAACTGGAGGCCCCCCGATGTTGTTGTTTGTCTGGCGGCTATTGTTGGTCCTGCCTCTGGTCGAGGATGTCGCCTGGTCCTCAAGAAGTATTTTGGACACACTAGTCCCACATCTGTACATAACAAATACATAGTTTTCAGATACTCTGGTACACATAAAAATGATATATATAAAAAGAAATAAAAATTAAATAACTTTAAAAAACAAGCATACCTATCTCTCCTCATTCTACTCCAGGAGGTATGGGCATATCAGGATCCCTGGAGAAGTCGATCGCTGCATAGGGGTAATCCTCTATAGTCGGAATCTACCGAGACCACCAGTCAAAAAATTTATCATCGAAGGCCTCGATGGTCCTCCCTCCTCCCTATCACAGCAACACTGTCACCCATCTGCATAATGTTGAGAGAGAGGCCACATGCCCTCGTATCGTCTCTCGAGGATTGAGACTGGGTACCCTCTCGAAGAAAAAGGAACATAAAACAGTCTTGAATCTGAAGTTTCGGTGTTCCTGTATCCGACACTCTGTTAGCTATCTCTTCATGCAATCCATCATGGTTGTACTCCAGTCAAAAATATGTGCATTTAAGAACTGCACTGCACAATGCATGTGCACCCGGGAGGCCTGATGTAAATCCATGGATCTTGTGGTCCACCCAATGAGTAGAACTATCACTTTCAGTGATAGGTTGTTGATCTTGTGTATAGGCACCTAATAACCTACTTTCTCAGTACTAGCCTCGCAATGGACTCCAATCAACTCCTCAATGTTGTGAGGCCCGGGGGGGAAAGTACGCAAGTTGACTAGATCACCTCTCCTTGAGAGACCAGTCAGGAAGTAAATGTCTTCAGATGTTGGAGTCAACAACTTCCCCTCGAGCATAAATTCCTCAGTGTTAGAATGCTAGTAATCTATTAAAGCATTCAGCAACCTGGGTTGTGCCCTCATGAACGAACACTGGAATAATTTTAACAACCCTCATTGTGATAAAATAGCGACAACAGCAAGGTCTTCTGATACTAAAAAATCAATGTCCTTATGCTCCCTCTCTCTCCAATGAACATAAATCCTGCAAAATGACAAAGTCATGAAGAGTTAACTCTTGCTTTTTATTTTTTCCACTTATTGGAGCATGTACACGGGTTGTCTTCGTGACAGTCACGTGTGTACACGGTCAAATTATCTTATGCCCACGTGCACACGTGGGCTGTGTTTGGACAGCCCACGTACACATAGGTCCGACCTCTTTAAAGGTCATTGCCCCCCAAAAAAACAAAAATAAATGCAAAAAGAATACTGGAAATGCAGGAGGGGCTAGTTTGTACTTACTTGGTCCAAGCGGAAATTCGTTTCGTCCACTAAAGCTCCCGAAATCAACTTTTTTGGCAAAGGGGTGTTTTTTACCTTTTTGTCAATTCTCAATTTACAATGGTGATAATGAGCTACCAACTTCTATTTATAGACTTTTTGGCCCCTTTTGTCATTTTTTGGCCCCTTTTGTCATTTTTTCTAGCTTGAAAATCGTTTAGTATGGTTTTTTAGTTTCTTGTGGGATGTTACGATACGTGTAACTTTGGGTATTGGGAAAATTTTTGAGAGTTGGGTCATTTTTAAAGGTCTTTTGGTAAAAAGTCATTTTTCCAACTTTTTACGTCTAAGTCAGGATTCCACCTCCACTTTCTGCATCTCGTTGTATTTTTCACTTTGCCATAGGATCAACCCCACCAAGTTACGACATGGAACCATCATTGTTGCTCTAGAAGTGTCATAATTTAGTGGTAAAGCCTACCTTCACATGGATGTCATAGGTAGATCTTGGTTGCATTTTGGTGTCCATGTCGTTGCTAGTGATTTTAGGCTCAGGAGTCCTTTTAGTCCTATCTTGATTACGATTTCAAGCCTTCACATGTCTGATATGTTATCACTCTCGGCTTCACCCTCGAGACTCCCAAAACAACGGGTCTTCTTTTAAGCCCTTTTCATACCCTCTAAACATGAAAAGATTGTTGAGCAATATTGTTCCCCTTCACGCTCTCCAAACTAAAATTCGAAGGCACGTATGTCCGGCAGTAGTTTACCCCTTTTTCAATCCAAATGGTCAAATGTATGAACAAAGGTATACTCTAGGAGCCTCGGTTATCCAGAAGAGTATTCTCAGGTATATATTTAACCCTTTTTTCAGGCCTGAGGGAATAAATTTATGAAAAAGGAACCCCCACGGATTCCATAGTTAATCTCTTTTCAGACTCCCTAAAATTGAAAATATGGACGAGTGACCTTGTTTCTTCACACTCATTAAAATTGGTCCAGAATAACACCCCTTACGAAGTCCATAGTTAAGCTCTTTTCAGACTCCTTAAATATGAAAAGATGGTCGAGTGATCTTGTCTTTGTCACACTCGTTAAAATGGTTTTGAATAGACGTCTATTCAAAACCATTTTACCCCTTTTTCGAACCAAATAGACTACCTTCAAAAAAGGTACCCCATTGGAGTCTCCTTTTACGCTTTTTCAGACTCTCTAAAAATGAAAAACCATCGAGCTTACCTTCTCTGGGATCATTAAAATTACATTGAAGGACATTATCATTGTGTCTTATTAATCGCATTTGCATTCCTGCATCTTTGGCCTAATGTCATCTCCATGTTTCTCTCAACTGAACCATCTGAAGCATGCCTTATACGCAATCCTTGTAGCACTTTGCCTCTGCATCTTGACACCTTGACCCATGGAGGATTTTTCTCGAGTGTCCTTTTCTTGCATATGTCCCCTTTCTCTAAGCATCAATGTGTTCCTTACGCTTGGAACTAGTATGTCTGCGACACTCGTTCCTCCTTTGTAATGTAGCATTCTTTTATTCTTTTTCAAGCTTCCAAAAATTATTGAAAAAGACAAAAAAATCAAATATACCTCAAAAAGAGGAAGGGAAAAAAATTTTCTTTTTGTTGACAGCACAATGAATCACCCTTGGAAAAATCACATCCTTTCATTTTTTCGTCAAGCTCTAAGATCCAATATGACCTTAGGAAGTTGTTCTTGCTACATAGAGTTGTGTCCTCCTCCGTTTGGTTGTCCTTCCAAACATATGGAGAGTTTGCATTGCCTCCTGCATCAGAACTTTTGTCAATGCCATGTTGCCTAAGTCTCATATTTTGTCGTGCTTTCGTCCAAGGGAAGTTTTACTAAACTTGAGTCGGCCCTTATTCATTTTGTCTCTTGTCCTCGTGCCTGGACACACCGAAATTCCAATCAAGTCCTTGCTCAAAATCAATGAAGTTCTATGCCTGATCACCGAGATCCTCTTGTTTGTTCCTGACAAGCCATCGAAGACCTATGGGTAGTGAATTCGTACAGTGATATTACACTCCTACCTGAGTTTTGAATATTTTGAAGTTGTTGCTCAAGCTCTGAAGACCTCATCTCCAACCATCAGGCGTCATTGGCTTCTTGAAGATGGATACTATACATGTATATATTTTGATTTTGAGATGTAGATATGATGTGTACTTCTTACGACTACACTTTATATAGTTATTTGACATGGATCTGTAATGTATTTGATTGGCAGCCATGATTTTATTTCATCCTGAGCATGGGTATGCCCACCTCGATGAGACAAATTGTTATTTTTCAGATGCCACCTCCTAAACTCTGGTCCCTGTGCTCACTCACTTCGTACATTGGTGAATATTGGCAATGTATTTCAACCATCATATTCTCTTGTGACCTCACACATTAGGGGGCATCTGTTATAACCCTAAATTGCACCAGACATGCATACCTGGCATCAGGCCATCTTACTTGCTATCTTTGCCAAGCCATCATTGAACAACTCTTCTAAAAAACCATTGTTTTGAAGGTGTACAGGCCCTACACCACTACTACTCATGTACACACACTTGTTGCACCACTGCAGCCCGCATACACTCACAAAAAGAGAAAAAAATGAAAATTTCAAAGGGATACGGGTTTTCGGGCCATTACCTAACCATTTGACCGCCCATAGCCAGTCACCCCAACCGTTACTATATCTTTTAGCCTATAAAAGAAGGTGTTGTGGACCCATTCCAAAGAGAAGCATGAGACCATAGAAATTCTACCTATTTCAGTATTCCCCCTTTGCCCCAATATTTTGAAACCACGTTGTGAGTTTGAGCCAGAAGTCCTTCTTTCTCCATTACAAACCCTTGCCATTTCCCTAGAGAGAACTGAAGAGGAGAAGAATACGTGGAAGCAGTTGGTGCATGGTGAAGAGGATCACAGGACTGAGTTCAAGGAGCAATTGTTGATCTCATATTGTAAATGACTCTTGTGAGATTAATATAAAGAAATACTTTTTCCATCCCACCAAATGATGTCTTAAATCTTTATGATTTGTTTACATTTTTGTTATAATGTCTAACCCACTAATCCGTATATAGAATGCATGCTTGTAGTTTCTTGTTTGTGTTTTGGTGAATGTAGGTTGGCCTTGGGAGGATATGTGTAGTCGAGAAACAACTAAGTGCAAAGGGATCGACATCGAACGTGGAGTTTAAGGTATGCCTACCGGATCCCTATACTTTGTCTTTTATGTATGATTGTGGGGTGATGACGTGATAGTTATTAAAATGTAGGATACTTTAGACGGTTGACTCTACCTACACTTTAGAACCCTGGTGTAGTTCGTAGAGGGGTTTTCCCACTGTAGCAGTTTGGGGGACTTATTGAGGAGTTTAGTAGCTGGACATCATAGTCAGTGGGATCAGATTATTTCACAAGCAGAATTTGCATATAACGACTCACCTAACCGGAGAACGGGATAGAGCCCATTCCAGATAATGTATGGAATGAAACCAAGGGGAGTATCTAAGTTGAGAGACTTAGAGCAGAGTGAGTTGAGGAGTGTTGGAGCGGAAGATTTTGCAGCAGATATGCAAGAGCTCTACAGTAAAATTAAAGCGCGGTTGCAAAATTCCAACCAAAAATACAAGGATAGAGAAGATCAGCATAGGAGAGATCTTCAATTCGAAGTGGGAGATTTAGTATTAGAAAACCTAAGAAAAGAAAGGTTCCCAAGGGGAACATTTAACAAGTTGAAGATGAAAAATATAGGGTAGTGTAAGATTTTTAGAAAATTTAGGGTGAATGCTTATGACATAGAATTGCTAGATGGTGTGGGAATATCACCCATATTCAACGTAGCAGATTTGTACCCTTACAGAGAAGATGAAATAGATGGGGTAGAGAATCAATAAGGATTTCAGTGGGTCAAGAAGATGTCTGTAGCTGAAAATCCACAGATGCAAAAGATCATTGATTAGAGAGTAGGTAAGAAGACCCGGAGGAAGACATATTTTGAATATTTGGTAAAGAAGAAGGGACACCTGATTGAGGATACTAGTTGGGAAAGAGAAGAAGATATCCAGAAACATGGATAGACGATGCGGGAGCTCATGAACAGGAGTCCATGAATATTTCATCCAGAGGAGTATGATGCAGGATCATCGCAAGCAAGTGCAAGTGGAGGATAGTTGGAGTTCCATACCCTTCAGCAGCAGTTCCAAGTACAGCAACTAAGGCGGATAGGAAACTCTTGTTTAAGAACAAGATCTCTTGTTTCAGAAAATGATACTATTGTTTCATTACAAGGATCGTGCATTTTGAAGACGTTTTGAATTTGAAAAGATGAAACATTAATGTAATATCTGGAAAAGATACATTTTCTTTTATGGTTTGGAGATTGTAACACAGATCTTGAGCGTTTTATCTCATCTGTTGAGTGAAGGAATTTATTTTAATAAATATAAAGTAGTTGTAGGAATTAATTCGATTAGATAGCTTGAGGTTGTATGAGGGAAAACTCGAGAAATCCCCCTTGTATGTATTGTATTGTATAATTATTCTCATGGTAGTTGTTAGAAGCTAGAGACCAAGAGAGCATAGGAGAGCAGAAAAGAATAGAGATTGTATAAGTTGTATAATCATATAGTTGTTGCTATTGAACCCATGTACAGAAGCACCTGAATTAATATAAGAATGCTTTGACTCAATTTCATGGTGTTGTTATGGTCATTGTTTGCATCTATTGAATGGTATGTTTACAGTTTGATTGTATGCTCTATTTTCATTTGTTTCAATGATTATGTGCATGATTTCATGTTGAATGTATGAAGTCTGTTAGAGGGAGAGTATGAGTTTCGATTGTTTCTCTTCTTGATAATTCCTGTGAGGAGTGTAGTGAAGGTCCATAAGGAGTACGTTGACAATTTTCTGAGTTTTACCTCAGAAAATATCAAGAGAGATAGATTTGTTCTTATACCAACATAAGTGAAAGTATAGCATAGAGTCGTGCAAGGTGTGCGCAGATCGGGCTGAAGCCTTAGACTTTCCCAACCCAAGGGAGCGGTTGAAGAATTTTTGTCATAGAGAGTGTGCAGAGTTGGATTATTTCGATAACTAGAATTTATTGTAGAAGCCACAAGGAGTGCATGCAATATTCCATAGAATCCTTGAGTTGTAGCAGAGATCAAGCTCGGGAAGCATAGAGACTTTGAGGAGTTCGAAGGAAATACAAGGGTCGATGTCACCTCGCAAAAACCAAGCTCAGGAGGAAATACATTGAATTCTTTGGCAGAGAACCATCGAGAGCCTGAACAGATGGTGGAAATTCTCAGAGGGAGAATTGTAGATATCCGTGGACTGTTAGATCCAGTGGAGTTGTGGGAAGGTTAAAGGCAGGAGTCTTTTAACATTTGCAAGCTCAGGATAGATAGCAGTCATTAGATCTAAAAGGGGTGAGAATCGTCGATTTGTCACCTTGAATTTTGGCATTTTGGAAGTCGAAAGTGTGGAGAAAGTTGTGACTCGAAAGTCATGAGTCACGAAATCCCAAAGTGATCAGGGTCATGGATTGCTGAAGGTTCAGGACCGTTGATCTGTTGGAAGGAATTCATGAATTCGGACTTCGAGGAAAGGGAGAAGAGTTGCATCACGAACTTGTAAGTCATGAAATCCCAACGCACTCGGAGGTGGACCCCAGGGTTTGGATGGGGGTCATATGGTGGAATCATAAGGGAAGAGATAAGGATTGTTAGGCCATTTAAAGGTTTCAGGAATCAGAGGATTCGGGGTGACTCACAGCAAGAATCCTGAAATCGTGAAACGCGAAGTCATGAACTTGAAGATCCATTTGGGTTAAGTCAGTGGTCATGCCGGTGGTCACATGGAATAGAGATTTATGCCTAGTACTTGTTCACGCGGGGGTAGATTCTAAAAGGACATGTGGGTTTATATGCATTGAAGGTTCCTGAGAGGACTAAGGATCCACTTCGGCTCAGGGGAATAGGAAGATCCAAAGACAGGGAGGTCAGTGGACCCTGTTGAGGTGGGGGTTTGCGTCATCTCTTCTCAGACATAAGTCTCCACCATTCCAGCAAGATTGTTTTTTGCTGCATTTTATAGTTTCAGCTTATTTCCTTATTGAATATAAAACCATTTTTAATATATATTTGTCATTTTGTGTTAAGCATATTTTAATAATCTGTATTCATTTCGTTATGTTCATAAAATTTGGATCAGTGTTATTAGAACGGTCTTCTCCTTTTCGTCTTAATGCATGTCCCCAAAAAAGTCAGGATACAAAGAATTGGGTCTCGAGCTTCTTTCTCTTGAGGACAAAATCTCTCGCATGCCCAAACGACCTCTCATGGCAGGAGAAACGAAATATGAAGGGACAAGATATCCTTTCAAAATGTTTCTTTGGGAATCCCTCACGCAACATAGGAACGATATGATGGATAGTTTCATGCAAATCCTTCAGTGGATACCAACAGGTGATGCATCTTCCTCGTGCGGAGGCACTGCCCCCTTCAAGGTACAAATCAACTTTGATATTCCTATATTTGAAGGTCAGATAAACGCAGATGTTGTAGACAAGTGTTTTAATCTACTAGAAGGGTAATTATCTATCCATAACTTTTCAAATAGAGAAAAAATTACTTTTTTGCTCCTCAAATTCGTTCCCCATGTCAAAGATTGGTGAGAAACTTTCTGTGAGAAAAAGGGAACAAAGGAACCCTCATTATTTACAGTCGCGGCCACCTGGGAATCCTTCAAGGATGCTATTAAGGAACAATACTACCCTATTGGAAGTTATGATGACTTATATACCAAATGGACCACACTGTGGCAAGAAAGAGAACAAGAAGTGCCATATTTCAAAAATATCTTCCATACCATGTGCACCAAGTTGGGTATCAAAGATTCAGAGTGACATCTGGTGCTCAAGTATCGCGGTGCTCTGCATAGATACATCCAAACCGAAATGGAATTTATGGACATCTCGTCCTTGGGCACGGCCTATTGATATGTCATCAAAATCAAGCAGAAGCTCAAACAAAAGATGTGACAATTTGGGCCTGGGAACCCCTTGTAGAAAAAACCAGGAAAGGGTGGCCCCAACCTACAAAAAAAAGGACAGAGAAAATATGGATAGTATCAAAAAAAATAGTCCAAGCCGCAAGCAAAGAAGGACACCGAAAATACAAATAAGGATACCGTAAAGACAAAGAAATATCCCTTGGCATAACACTATTGATTGCCGCTAAAAGCATTCGTTGGTGGACGAAGTGAAAGCCTTTGAATCAGATGCGGGTTCTGACTCTGATTCAGAACCAAAAAGGGGAAGATGGATCATTAACGTGGAACCCAGTTCCATTGTTTCTACCACCAAGCTCCATCCTTGTGAACCAGACGAGCCAGAAGAAGGCGAGGGCCTTTTCCATTCACAAAAGTGGGTAAAAGGCACCCCGCTACACTTCATTGTTGATAGAGGTAGCCAGAAGAACCTCATATCAGCAGAGTTCATCAAGGGGTTGGCCCTGTCAACAACACCGCACCCACATCCCTACACCATTGGATGTCTCCACCAAGGAAGTGATCTCTGTGTCAACCAACAGTGTCGACTGGTGTACGGCATCAAGCCCTTCAAAGATGAGGTATTGTGTGATGTTTCCCTCTTGAAGTTTGCAACGTTCTTTTAGGCCAACCTTATTTATGGAAACATCATGATGTATATGAGTCTAGGCCTCATAGTGTTATTATTACTTTGAACAGGAAATTGTACAGGATACTGGAGGGAGTCCCTCCTAGTGTTATTTCCTTGATCTTTGCCAAGCAATGTAGGAAGGTCATCTCTCAGACCGAGAAATTTATCTTCTTCATGATTCGCTCTCAGAGTAAGAGAAATATCGCAGCCATATCTAGGGCCCTTGTGGACGATCTCTCCACACAACATAAGCAAGTGGATAAGGTCGTGGAAGAATACTCATATATCTTATCCTCTCCTACTGGGGTACCTTTGCACTGCTAGGTCAATCATCCCATCGATATGAACCCATGCGCATCGCTACCCAATGGGTCGGTCTAGCATCAATCTCTTTTAGAAAATGAGGAGATCAAGAGGTAGATACAAGAACTTCTCCATAAGGGGCACATCCTTCCCATCTCATTTCCTTGTGGGATCCCAATCGTACTGGTGCAGAAGAAATACAGGACCTGGCGACTCTGCATTTATTACTGGGCCCTGAATAAAATCACAATCTGGAACCGGTACCCGATTCCCTGAATCAAAAACCTCCTTGATCATATCACGGGGGGAAAATACTTTAGTAAGATTGATTTGAAGTCTGTCTACCACCAGTTCCCAATAGAACAGACAGATGTATGGAAGACCGCCTTCAAGTCAAAAGAAGGTATTTTTGAATGGTTGGTCATGCCCTTTGGCTTGAAAAATGCTCCAGCAAATTTTATGAGGATGATGGATGTTATCCTATGACCTTTCACCATTAATTTTGTACTGGTGTATCTGGATGACATCCTCATCTATAGCAAGACTTGGGCAGAACACTTGCAGCATATTCAGCAGGTTATGCACACCTTGCAGCAACACAAACTATATGAAACATTGGAAAAAATTCTCCTTCGGCATGGACAGGGTCCATTACTTAGGATGCATCATTGATAAACATGGTGTGCATGTGGATCCAGCCAAGATATAGGTCATTCATGACTGGCCAGCCCCAACCAAAATTACTTAGGTTCGGAGCTTCTTGGGCCTTGCCAATTTCTATCGCAAGTTCATGTTGGGATTCTCTCATATCGCATGGGCCCTCAGCCAAGTAACCAGGGGTGGCGGTAAGGAAACATTTGTTTGGGGAATGTCCCAACCACGATCCTTCGATGACTTGAAGCATTTTTTGTGCTCATCCCCAGTAATTTCATTACCAGACCTGCAACATCCCTTTGAGATCAAGACAGATGCTTCAGACTATGTTGTGGGCATCGTTCTCACTCAACACGGCCACCTTGTGGCGTATCATAGTGATACACTATCAGATGTTGTCTGTAAGTACTCCATTGTGAAATCCTGCCGCCAGTGGAGACATTACATTCCGGGGAAGGAGACATTCATCCACATTGATCACAAGCCACTATAATTCATGCATACCTAAGGAAAATTGCAGAATGACCGCCATCATAAGTGTTACACATACTTGCAGCAGTTCCACCTCAACATCAAGTATAAAATAGGAAGTACCAACCGAGTTGACGATTGCCTCAGCCAACCTCTAGTTGCAGCACTCACCACGGTGCTAGAATCTTGCGGCCATGAGACCTCTGGATGGCCCCACCTCTATGAGACAGACCCTGACTTCTCCACCACCTACCAAATGTTTGAATAAAACTCAATGGTCACTAAGTTCCATCTTCATGATGGGTTGTTGTGCCATATGGGCCATATATGCATTCCATCAAGCGAGCACGCGAAGATGATTTGGGAAACTCACTGCAGTTGTGTGGAAGGACACTTTGGCGTCGAAAAGAGAGTGGCATTGATGTAGAAACATTTCTACTAGCTGAAACTTTGATAGGATTTTGACAATTACATCAGGTCTTGCACCGCCTACACTATTTCCAAACCGGCCACTAAGAAATAGGGATTTTACACCCCTCTGCCTACTCCTGACAAGCCGTGGGAATCCATCTCAATGGAATACATGTCGGACCTCCCATCCACCAAGAGGGGAAATGGTTGTGTTTTGTGGTTGTTTATCAATTTTCCAAGATGGCGATTATGGCCACCTGCAAGAATAACATCACCACAAAGTTCACTGCCAAGCTCTTGTTTGAACGCGTCTGGGTACACTTTAGGATCCCACAAACCATTTTCTCAGATCGGGACAGTCAGTTCCTCAGCACATTCTGGTCGAGCCTATGGTCACTGTTGGATACCAAGATCACCAAATCCATTGCCTTCCACCCCTAGACAGATGGTCAAACTGAGTTCTTCAATCGAATTATCGTACATATCATGCGGATGTACAATTACAAACACCCCCGCACATGGGACGAGAGTCTTCCCTATGTCTAGCATAGCTACAACCGATCCCTGCATAGCTCAAATGGCCACAACCCCTTTCAGGTGGGGTTGGGATTCCAACCATTGGGCCCCTTGGATGTTGCACTACCCCTGGTGAACACCTCGGTCGAATCGTCCCCTGCTCCACCAAAAACTGACAAAGCCACCTAGTTCATTGAGTGTATCTAGCACATCTACCAACAGGTTCAGGATATTTTACAGACGTCCAATTCCAAGTACAATTGGCGCCATGATCAACATCGGGTACCACATAAGTTTCAGGTGGGTGACAAATTTTGGTTTCACTTGAAGAAAGAACGCCTTACAGGGCCCCATCAAAAGATTCACCCACTCTGGTATGGGACATACACCATCACCAAGTTTTTGGGTGATAATGATTTTGTTCTCAACATTCCCCCTTTCCTTGGACTGCACCCAATCTTCAACGTGGCTCTCCTTCGGCCATATTTCCCACCATTATTGGACACCTCAGAGATAGCAGAGAAGTTGAAACCATCAAAGATCAAACCTGACTGCATGCAACATGCATCCAGTGATCATATTATGGACACACAGATCAAAGGAAACCTACATCAAAGGATCCAGCTTTATCAAGTTGTCAAAGCAGGGCATCTCCTGCACCAAGGCAAGTGGCTTACTCATGGCCAAATTCAGCAGAAATTTCTGCATCTGATCGGGGAACTCAACGCAATGGAGACCATTGATTCCTAAGGGGGGAGGATTGATCCAGATGGATTTTGGTGGCCTCCCACCTATTCCAACTAGTTCATTTTGGAAGTTTTCAAGTTTGGCATTTTTGTTTTTTTCCTAGTTTTCAGGTCCCTGACTTGCGGGGCCGTTTTGAGGCCCTAAACAACATTTTTAGGGCTCGCCATAGTCAAAAATTCCCCTTTATAAAATGCAACAAAATGTGTATTCCTTAGATAGACCTTTCCAATGAGCTATCGTGCGCCTAAAATGGAGATCGTATGAAAACATTACGACCTCGGGAAGTTGATGTACTAACTTACCCAAACGGGGCCCACATGACTTTTTGCGCTTCATCTCCTAGGGTTAAGTTTTTGGATGTCTAGGGTTTTTGACATTCCTGTTTATTGTAAAAATGCCTTTAGAGCCTCATTGTAATCACCTTCTTGTGAATGAGCGCAATCGTCGCATCTCTTCTCAGAGATAAGCTGCCACCATTTCAGAAAGCTTATTTTCCGCTGCATTTTACAGTTTCAACTTATTTCCTTATTGAATAGAAAACCAGTTTTTAAGAATATTTTAATAATCTGTATTCATTTCATTATGTTCATAAAATTTGGCTCATTGAGCTTGGGAAAGAACACTCTCACCATCCCAAGTATCCTTCGATGGCAGAAGAAAAGAGAGACGATGGAGGAGGAGATCCTCTCGAACTGTTGCTCGAGGAATCCCTCGCGCTGTGTAGGAACAAGATGATGGATAATTTTTCTTAGGTCCTTCAACGGTTTCCAACAACAACGGAGGCACCTTCAACCACCAGTCACTTCGGAGGTACGATGCCTTTTAAGCTACAAGTTAACTTTGATATTCCTTTATTTGAAGGTCATATAGACATCGATGCTTTGGAAAAATGGTTAAGTCTGTTAGAGGGTTATTTCTTTGTCCAAAAAAAATTCAACAGTGAACAAATCACCTTCACAATCCTTATAGCCCTTCCCCATGTCAAATAATGGTGGGATACTTATTTTAAGAAACTTTTCGAAGATGAGTTTTCAATTTTTGGGCCAATACCCACTTGGGTGGATTTTATTGATGCCCTCAAGGAAACTATGATGACCAATACACGAGATGGAAAACTCTACTTTGAGGGAGAGACTAAATGGTGTCAGAGTACGCCAACATCTTCCATACCTTGCACACAAAGTTGGCTATTAAATATTTTGAGTGGCACTTGGTCCTAAAGAACTGCAATGGCCTACACAGGTACATCCAAATAGATGTAGATTTCTTGGACATATCTTCACTGGGAGACTCTTATCGATATGTTGTCAATATCGAGAAAAAGTTAAAGCAAAAGAATAAGTGGGATTTTGGTTCTCCAAACCCATTGCAACAAAATCATGCTAAAGGTGTCCCTAGATCCCAAATCAAAAGATAGAGCGGGGATGGCCAGCCCCAAGACAACCATTCCAAGCCACAAGAAAATAAGGGTAACGGGAAGTCAAAGAAGGACACTAGAAAGTGGTGTGATTTCCATAAAATCCCTTGGCACAACACTAATGAATATCACTCCAAACATTCATTGTTGGCTAAGATAAAAGGCTCATAGTCAAGTGTCGACTCAGAATATGATTCAGAACTGGATAAGGTAAAATGGATCATTGACCCAAAACCTAGTGTCACTATTGCTACCATAAAATTCCAACCAGAGGAACCAGAGGAGCTTGAAGAAGGGGAGCACCTCTTCCACTCACAGATGTGGGTAAAGGGAACCCCCCTCCATTTAATTGTTGACATTGTTATCCAAAAGAACCTAATCTCATCAAAGGTCATCAAGACATTGAACCTAATTAAGACACCACATCATCATCCATACACAATTAGTTGGTTTATCCAATGATGAGACATATGTTTCAACCAACGATGAAACATATGTGTCAACCAACAATGTCGCATGCACTATGGCATCAAACCCTTCAAAGACGAGGTATTGTGTGTTGTTTCCCCCCTTTAAGTTTGTGATATTATTTTAGGAGAACCATATGTGTGAAAGCATCATGTTGTTTATGAATCTAGGCCCTGTAGTGTCATTATTACTTTGGGAGGTAAACTCTACATGGTATTAGGGGAATTCCCAACTACTGTGGTCTCTTTGATCTCCGCAAAATAGTGCAAAAAGGTTGTCTCTCATACTGGGATATTTTTCTATTTATGTTCTAGTTGGAAGGTGTATGGAGGGTCACTGGAACTACCAGAACCTCTGCAGGAGGTATCTCTACACAGCAGCAGCAAGTGGACAAGATAGTATAAGAGCACAAAGACATATTTTCCTCGACTATCAGGGTGTCTTTGCAATTTCAGGTAAATCACTCAATCAATTTTACACTCAATGCTCCTTTGCCTAACATCCCTTTATACAAGCATTCTAATATGTAGAATGAATAAATCAAATTCCAAATCCAAGAACTAATTCTGAAGGGCCACATCAAACCAAGATCTTCACCTTGTGAGAGCCCAATTGTTCTAGTATAGAAGAAGGATGGGACATGGTGACTTTGTATTGATTACAGATCCATAAACAAGATCATAGTCAAGAATAGGTACCTAATCCCCCGGATTGATAATCTTCTCGGTCATCTCAATGGAGCCAAATTTTTCAATAAAATTGATCTAAAGTCAGGCTAACACCAGGTGTTGATTGAGAAAACTAATGTATGGAAGACAACCTTAAAGTCTAAATAAGGTCTCTTCAAGTGGTTAGTCATGCCTTTTTGCTTGACTAATTCTTTGGCCACGTTCATGTGGGTGATGGATTAAATATTGCGACCATTCACAAAATCCTTTGTGTTCATATATCTTGATGACATCCTCATATTTAGAAAAACCTGGGAGGAACATTTGAAGCACATTCAGTAGGTCTTGGGCACCCTACAACAGCACAATTTATATGCCAATTTGGAGAAGTGTTCCTTCACCAAGTAGAGAATCCAATATTTGAGATACATCATGGATGAGCAGGGTGTGCGTGTGGATCCAGTAAAGATCCAATTCACCCACGATTGGTCGGCCCCAAAGACACTAATTGATCTTTGCAGCTCTTGGGCCTCACCAACTTCTACTGCAGGTTTTTGTTGGGGTTTTCTCATATCGCTTGGACCCTAATCCAGGTGACCAAGGGTGGAGTGAAGGCCAAGTTTGTTTTAGTCACATCCCAATAGAATTCATTCGAGGATTTGATATTCTACCTCTGCTCAGCACCATTCCTTGTTCTACCATACCTGCAACAACCTTTTGATATTGAGACAGATGCTTCAAATTATGCTATTGATGCAGTCCTCACTCAACATGGGAATCTGGTGGCCTATCATAGTGAAACACTATCCGATGTTGTTCGCAGATACCCCACCTACGAAAACAATATGCACTCCAATGTGCAGGCATGTCGACAATGGAAGCATTACATTATAGGGAATGAAACTATCATCCACATTAATTACAGGACTTTGCAATTAATGCAAACATAGGGAAAGTTACATAATCACCTCCATCATAAGTGGTGCATGTACCTACAGCAATTCCACTTGAACATCAAGTACAAGAAGGGAAGCACCAACCATGTCGCAGACTACCTCAGTCGACCCCTGGTTGTGGAAATAACCACATTTATTAACTCCTGTGGGAATGATATGTCCGAGTGGGCACAATTATACAATGGTGACTTTGACTTTCCTCCTACATATCAGACATTGAGCACAAGAAAACCAGTGCCAGACTTTCATCTCTAAGATGGAATGTTGTGCCATCTAAGCCATATTTGTCTTCCTTCAACTAAGTGTGAAAAGTTGATTTGCGAAGCTCGTTACAATTGGGTGGTAGGAAAATATGGTGTGGAAAAAATAGTGGCAGTATTGAAAAATCATTTTTATTGGCCGAAGCTTCGACAATATTTTTGCAAGTACATCAAATCATGCATTGTTTTCACTATTTCCAAACTCACCATCAAGAAATAAGGGCTATACACCCTTGTTCCTACTCGAGATAGGCCTTGGAAGTCCATATCCATGGTTTACATGTATGGTTTGACTTCAAACAAGCATGGGAATGACTGTGTTTTCGTGGTCATTGATTGATTCTTTAAGATGGCATTTTTGGTAACCTTGCAACAAGAGAATCACAACCAAGACCATGGATAAAATCTTCTTTGAATGTGTTTGGGTTCATTTTGAGCTCCCATGGACAATTATTTCATATCAAGAAAGTAGGTTCCTGAGTAATTTTTTATCCATCCTATGGTCGATGATGGACTTGAAGTTGACCAAATTGACTTCCTTCCACCCACAGACTGATGGACAAATATAAGTAGTCAACATGATGTTTATCCTTATCTTAAGGATATATAACTCCAAACTTCCACGCACATAGGATGAGAGCCTTCCTTATGTTCAACATAGCTACAACAAATCCCTCCATGACTATATTGGCCACAGCCTTTTTCAAGTGTGCTTGGGGTTCCAATCATTGGCCCCCTGTTATAGCAAGATTTTCCTCACCCTATGCAAACTTGCTCAGAAGGCCTTTTCCATTTCCCTATGCAGACTTGAAGTCCCGTTTTGCAATTCCTAGAGCTAAAAATTGTATTTTTCCACATATTCTCACCCTAATAGCTATACATCATGCGTATACAGAGGTTGCACCATTACAGCCCGCGTACATCAGGATTTGTGCTCAAAATTAAAAAATGGTATCGGGTTTCCATGTCACGTCACGAGATCCATGATCCTTGACCTTCCATATACTAGAAACGTTCTGACTTGGCCCTTCAGTTCCATTTGAAAGATATAAATGGGTCATATTCAAGTTGTGGAAATAAGGAGAAGAATTCAACTTTGAGAGCAAAGTTACTCTGGAGAAATTATTCACTTCATATTGAGTCTCCATCCCTTTGTCCTTTTAAGTCTGAACACATTGTTCAACCCCCAAGCTCTTCCCTATTTGATAGAGAACCTCATTGTCTCTCTTATATGAGCTTTACTTTGGTGGAGGATTGAAGTGGTGGAGGCCTAGCTGGAAGGGACTTAGTTTCTCATTTTCGAACGTGCTGACACGGAAGTTTGTCATTCATACACTTTTGTTGATTACATTTTAAAAGAAATACTCATTTCTTGTCCAATTAATGTCTTGAAAATATTTGAATTGTTATTCCATGGGAATATTTGTTATGAATATCGATGGATTATGCTATTATATGTGCTAAATTTATATATTATCACCATATTATTTCATATCTTGGTTGTTGAAGAAAATTTGCAGGTGTATTGCTTTGACTCAAGTGCTCAACAGTGGACTTCATCAAACGTTTGGACAAGGTAGGCTCTTTATCTTGTCTTGTTAGCATATGTGTTTATATAGCATACTTGAGATTAGAGTTGATTTCTGCAATCATTTCTGTCTGTTGTGGTTTACCCCATGCCATAGAGTGATTTTCCTCGTAACAGAATTGACGACCATATTGGGGATTGAATCTTCTTTTCAGAGTTTGGAGTGTTTTTCTCCTTTGATTTCTCTCATTTATCTTGAGTTTCTTCTTGTCTGGTTGCTTAACATCATCTGTTCATTTTGAGTCTAAGTTTCTTGTCCTTATCCTCAACCTGGCAGTGTTTCAATACATATACGTGGGTTTTTTCCTGACAATCGTGTACATACACGAGATGTCGTTCTATAGGAAGAGTATATAGGTGGTTTCTCCTGAACAGTCACGTACATCATATTTTTTTTCTTGTTTGTTGAGTTTGATGCTTGTTGGGTAAGTTTTGATGGTTGTTTAGTCTTCTTAGGTATTTGTATTCCTTCGACACCTTCAACCAAAATGGTTGTAGTGTCGAAGGTTCCCATCATCACTCTTTTCCGACCTATAGTGAATACTCAGCCTATAGTCACAAACCCTTTTGTGTCTCTTTTTCAATCGTCGGGATAGAATACTCAGTCTATCCCTACGACCTCTAGCCCTTTTTCTTATGGTATGTTGAATTTCACATCACAATTATCATCCTCCATCCCATAATTTAATCCAAACACTAGTATTGGACTTGGGGGCATGGATTCTCTGCATATTCCATTCTCGTTTGGTGATGCTCATATCCCACAAACGACTCCTATGGCTGGAAGCCTTCCTCCTTTTCACCCTGGGTATAATCTTGGTCTTAATGCTCTTGGATGGAGTGGTCAACCTGAAAAACAATTTATTGTTTATGTTTTGTTCCTTACACCTACCCCCTCCATGTCGATTATGACCAACACATTTGGCATGATGAATACACCTCTATCCTCCAGATTCACACATGGAGGAGGTCAGTTTCACACCCTGGGAAACCCCCAACCTGGAGATACCCTAGCTAGGGGAAATATTTACAATCCTTATCATAACATTCCTACTGGAATGGTGCCCAACCAACCCCATATGAATCAGTTCAGAGGGGGGTTTTATAATCCCAGACATGGCCATGGTACATACCAGAACCTTGGATGGGTTGTGATTCTCTCGAAACAATCTTTATCGAGAGCTTGGGGCCATATGTCACAACCCCGACTCTCTTTTTTGTCCACGCTTAATATTCCATACTTGTCTAGATTAATGAATGACCTTGTGCGTCATGACCTTACATGGCCCCCCATCCCCACCAAGCTTCCCTTGGATATTCCAAAATTTGAAGGAAAGACTGGTGAGGATCCTGGTGATCATGTCACTAATTTTCATCTTTGGTGCTCTTCTAATTCCCTTAATGATGATTCTATTCATTTAATATTGTTTCAATGCACCCTCACGGGGGTTTCAATGAAATGGTACATAGAGATACTAGGGGGGATGTACAGAACTTTTAATCAGATGGTTTTAGTCTTCCTCAACCACTTCCAATTGTTGGTTTGTTATGATGTTGGCATAGAACTTTTGTTGTCTTCCTTCCAAGACAAATCTACCCATATCTCGGATCAAATCCAAGAGTGGCATAGATGGAAAAGGTTGATCAAGGCCTACATACCTCCGAAGTTCCTTTTGGAATGGTTCCTTAAGTCTTTACAGCCTTATATTTTGAAGGATGTTTCCACATCCAGAGTTACACATGCGGAAGAAGCGATTTTTAAATCCCAATAGTTAGATATTATATATGCTCAGTCTGGGATGTTATACGAAATTCTTCCAAATGCACCGAGGTCAATCTAAGACCCTAAACAAAATCTCAGGCCTCATGTCGACGGTATTGTAGGCTCCACAAATGTGAAATATGCAGACTTGGTAACAAGACAGTTGAAAGAGTTGTTTCTAAACCAGTCTATAGGAGGGAAAGCTTCGTTTGTGTCCTATACTCCCACTCAGATGACAGATGTACATTCTATGCAATCGTTGACCAACTCGAATGGTAACCAGCAACCAGAAGGGAATAAAAGGAAAGGGTGTGGTAAAAATTGTAAGGGTGGGAGGAATAATGATAATAAACCCAAGGACAACGTTAATAATGAGAAGTCAAATAATAATGTTGGTGAGGGAAATAAATAAGGGAGAAAGGTGAAGTTTCCTTTAAATATTTGTACGAACGATCACCTTACCCACTTGTGCCCCAAACTCACGGAAGCTGGGAGGATTTTATCTCTACCTCTCGTTGTGCTGACTAATCCTTTTCAACATAATCATCACATGGCCTCGAGCTCCTCTAATGTTGGAAATGCAGTGAGTGGAAGTCAAAACCCATCAGTGCAAGACGATGACCATCTATGCATCAATATGGTCAAGTCTCATGTTAATGTAACCACTTGGTCAAGTGATTACAGTTCTTCACAGAATGTACCTGGTCTAGAGTCTCCTCCTCCTATGGAGATGCCTTTACAGATCAAAAAACCAGAGCCTCTGCCTCATATTCCGAAAGGAGAACTTAAGCGCTCTACCCACAACCCTAATGCTAGAGCCACCCAAAATTACTCTATTGTTGAGGATCTGGGTCAAACCCCTTGCGTGATGTTAGCTCTGGAGGTACTCAAGATGTGTCCTTCACACAGGAATGCCTTGTTATCTGCATTAGGAGCTCTACACCCCTGTGGCTCTAAGGTTATCAATTTTGATGTCATAGATGTGAAGCATTTATTTCCTTACCATGTGTAATTCCAAATCCACGTGCATTACTCAGACTATACCATCAAACATATTGTTATTGATGAAGGTGTTGCAACATGTGTGATGTCCTTAACATGTTGGAAATCCATTGGCTCTCCGACCCTCTCTCAATATCCAACCATGTTGACCGCATTTGACGGTCGTTCTTTCTGTCCCCGCGGTATTCTTCCTACCTTCTCGATCTAGTTAGGTGGGAAGATGGTGGAGGTGGATGTCGAGGTGGTAGATTCACCCCTTGACTATAACTTGTTACTAGGACATAATTGGACTTATGCTATGACTGCAGTCGTATCGTCCGTCTTTCGTACTCTATGTTTTCCTCATGATGGGAATATCGTGAAGATCAACCAGTTTTCCTTTGTGTACACTATCCCTAATGCATCATTTGGACCGTCGATCCCTGTGATCGACAATTCTCAGCCAACAACTAAGAATATTGATGTCAGAATGTATTCATCCAGTATGGGTACCTTTGATTTTGTGGCATCAATTCATCATATCTATGTTATGTCCAGTAGGTTTTCTTCATCAATGAGGTTCATTCCTTTCTGCACTTCATATTTTAATGATCCTTGGACCCTACCTTCCTCGATTGTTTCTTGTGAAGGTCAGTCACATACTAGAATGGATATGTCATTGTCGATGACAAAGATAGCATATCAGGTTGTTCTTGACTCTTTTGTCAACCCAGATCATGTCACCTCATAGACGGACGAGGAGGATCATGTTCTTAAGCTCATATGGGCCATTGTATCATCTTTCTTGCATTACTTCCTCAATGATACTTTAACCTCGGATGAATCGATCGTAGAGGCCATGAATGGTTCTGATAGGCCATGGGACGATATGGACCATCGCTTTTATTTCCTCCCAAATATTGCTAGAATCAAACAAGATGATTGTAGATCTACCTTGAGCGAGATAGTCGATCATGTCGTACTTCCACTTGATACGCATGAAATTTATGTCGAAGGAAACATGGCGAGTAGCTCTCCTACCGTCACGATTGATATATCTCATATTCTTGGTAAAGTTGAAAATGTATATATCAGTGTGGATTGTTCGTGAAAAAAATTTTGATCTACACCGAGCTCTTCAAATAATTTTGTGATGTATTCGCCTAGTCATGTGAAGAGATGTCAGGAATCGACCCTCGAATTGTCCAACATGAGATTAAAACCTTCACGGATGCTAAGCCTGTTCAACAATGACTTAGAGCTGTCAATCCTAGGAAGGCCCCTGTTATTAAGGCAGAGGTGGAGAAACTGCTTAATGTTGGCTTTACCTAGCTGGTTCCCTTGAATGAATGGGCATCCAATCCTGTTCTTGTGAATAAGAAGCAAGGAACCATTCGTGTATGCATGGATTTTCGAGACCTGAATAAGGCTTGCCCTAAAGACAACTTCTCGACACCCTTCATTGATCAGATTCTCGATGAGTGTGCAGGAAGTGAGGTTTTTTCTTTTGTGGATGGATTTTCAGGATACAACCAAATTCATATTAAACTTGAGGATCAACATAATACGACATTTATTTTTCCTTGGGGTACTTTTTCATACCGGAATATGCCTTTCAGACTTAAAAACGTTGGAGAAACCTTCCAATGAGCCATGACCTATGTATTTCACGATCTCAAGCATATAGTCAAAGCATATCACGATGATCTCGCTGCTCACTCTCGCAAAAGAGTGGATCACCCTACCCATCTTGGTCTAGTTTTTGAAAGATGTCTCTATTATCGAATTCATTTTAACACTCATAAGTGCATCTTTTGCATTAGGTCGGGTCATCTTCTAGAATTCTTAGTCTGTGAGACTGGGATCATGGTGGATCCTGTAAATTTTGAGGCAATACTTTCATTTCCTCCCCCGTGCACTATTCATCAGCTTCAAGGTTTACAAGGTAAAGATAACTTTTTACATCGGTTTATAGTAAACTATCCCAATATTACTAAGGGTTTCATGCATCTCTTGAAGAAGGACACTCCTTTTATATGGGATAAGTGAGCCTAGGAATCCTTCGATGCTCTAAATAAAGCCTTGGTATCGACGCCTCTGTTGAATCCTCCAAACTACAGTAGAGATTACTTACTTTATATCAGCGCGTACGAAGGGACGATTGGTATGGTTTTAGTTCAGGAGGATGATCAGCTCCATGAGCATGTCGTTTACTATATTAGTCGAAACTTAATCGTCCCTGAACTTGAGTATTCTCATGTTGAGAAGCTAGCTTTGGATTTCATTCACGTAGTTCAATGATTACGACACTATATATTTCTTTGAAAAACTACCTTGGTTGTTGATGTCAATCCATTTCAATACGTCCTTACTAGGCGTATCATAGGGGGGGGATATAATAAATGTATTGTCATCTTGCAAGAGTTTGATCTCGATTTTTCTTCAGTGAAATCCAAGAAATAACTAGTCTTTATCAAGTTAATATCAGACTTCCCTCGGTTAGATGAAGAGTTTATTCATGTTGATTCATTTGTGGATGAAAAAAAATTCCTTGTATCGTCATCAGACCCCTGGTATAGAGATATTGTGATCTATATTCAAACCTTGAATTTCCCTCAGCATATTTCGAGAGATGATCGGCGACATATACGATATAAAGCTAAGAACTACCTTATCGTCAGTGACACTTTGTATCACCAAGGAGTAGATAATATATTTCACTATTTCTTAACTCACGAAGAAGCTAAGTCTATCCTTAATGACTGTCACGGTGGGGCTTGTGGTGGTCATCTATCCGGGCTTGCGACAACCCAAAAAATATTGTGAGTCGGTTATTTTTGGCCGTCTATTTTTAAACATTGTGTCGAAGTGGTCAAGAAGTGTCACCCCTGCCATGTGTTCACTCAGAATATGCAGTTTCATATAACCCCTCTTCACCCGGTCATTATCGTCAATCCCTTCACCAAGTGGGGGGTGTATTTTGTGGATTGCAACCCAACTTCGGTTGGGGGGCATCAGAATATTATCATGGTTGTAGACTAATTCTCTAAGTGGGTTGAGGCCATGCCTACAGTTAAATATGATGGTAAGACTACTACATTTTTCATGTTCAATCAAATTATAGTCAGGTTCAGAATCCTGAGTGAGCCAGGTTCAGAATCTTGAGTGAGCCAAGTTTAGAATCCTGAGTGAGATTGTCACTGATCATGGAAGTCACTTTCATAATGAAATGATGAAAGAATTAGAATCAAAACTGGGATTTAAACATGGTCATTATTCCTCTCACTTACCCCAGGAAAATGGACAGATGGAGGCCATGAACAAGTCTCTTAAGACCATTTTGCAGAAAACTGTCAGCCAAAGAAAATCTAACTAGCATATCATGATTTACCCTGTGCTTTGGGCATATCGAACCTCGGTTAAGACTTCCACCAGTTTTTCTCCTTTCCATATGGTACACGGTGTAGATTCGATCCTACCTATTGAATGTGAAATCCCTTCTCTTAAATTGGTAGTTACGCTCCTACCCGACACTTTCGATCTCGAACAACACCTTGTACACCTAGAGAGTCTCGATGAGCAGCATCGATATGCATCTACGGCTATCATAGTGAATAAATGATGTGTCAAAGTCCGGTATGATAATTTTGTCTATCCTCGACAGTACTCTAAGGGTGACTAGGTCCTCTTGTATGACCAAGCCAAAGAACCACTGGGGGCAGGAAAATTCAATCCCATGTGGCATGGTCCTTATATCGTGTGACGTGTCTTAGAAAAAGGAGCCTACGAATTAGAAGATTATGAAGATAATATGTTGGATGAGCCCAGGAATGGGCTCTACTTGAAAAGATACTACGCTTGAGCCCAAAGATTGGGCGTAACTCTTTGTATACTAATGTATTTTAGTGTATATATATTTTTTCCCTTTCATCATCATCTTTCTTATCGAGCTTTTCCTTGGTTGGAAGATGTCAATGGAGTCTTCGGTCTTCTTAGGATTCGCAAATGAGGTCGGTCGTCATTCACGGAACTTGGCTTCTTCCGCTTGGGTTGTTTATTCACTTGACAGTCAACTGGTGTCTTCATGTGGCATTTTCTTAGGGCCATCAATGAATAATGTGGTCGAATATAGCATTGTTATAAAGATTTTACGTGATGTCATTTCACATGGTATTCGTTCTTCATAAGTTCGTCTGGACTCCCAATTAGTCGTATGTCAATTTAACGGCAATTACTGTGTGCGAGACCCTACTCTACTCCGACGATTCCTACGGGTACTCCTTTTGGAACAACATTTTGATTTTATTACTTATAATCACATACCTAGAAGTTCTAATTATGTATATGATGCATGTGCTAATTATGTTTTAGATTGGAATTTGTCACATAATTAAAGTAAAGAAAACACATTCACCAATGTACACATTGTAATATAAGTAAATATTGTTGGTTGTGGAGCCTGATTATCTTCTTGATTCAAAGGTATTTTACTTTCAGTCATGTTTATACCCCATGAAGTATTTACACCCCAGAAGTATGTACACTCTTCCATGCGGGGGAGTGTAGAAGGGGGGTACCCTCTCTGCAGGATCCAAGGGGGATATCCCCCCAGTTGGGGAGTCTGGGGGAAATCGGGCCCCCAATGGGGGTTCGGGGGTAGCATCCCCCGATGGGGGTTCGAGGGCGAAGCTCCCGAAGGAAAAATTGCCTTGTAAATGTATATTGTAATTTCATTGTAAATCTGGACCGTTCATTATAAGGTCACAGATCTAACGATAGAGATTATGTTAGGGTTTTTTTTCCCTAGAAGGAAACCCTCTTTTATGAAGGAAATGTATTGTGGCTATGGTTGATGGAAAATATTGTATTCTGAGATAGGACAATGTGAGAGAAAGAAGAAGAAGTTACAGCGGGTTTGTTGTAGGTTGTATCCCTTCATATGTTGGATAATAATAAAGGAAGGACCTGGCAATTTCTCTGGTGCACGTAGCCCACACTAGGTGAACCATGTAAATCTATGTGTCTATTGTATTGTGTATCTTCTATTTTTTGTTTCCACATTTGTTTTATTTTATTGCTCCACGGTCCTATTTTTCTAACAACTGGTATCAGAGCGAAAGGTAACTCGCAGGAAAAGAGGGTTCCTGGTTCGAGTGGGAGAAATGTTGGAAGATAGAAAGTTTAGGGTCGATAAATTTAACGGCCAAAGCTACCAGTTATGGAAGATGCAGATGGAAGACTATTTATATTAGAAGGATTTATTCCTACCATTGGGCAGAATAGAAAAGAAGCCAGGGGCTATGAAGGACGAAGAATGGGAGATTCTTGACAGAAAGGCTCTAGGAACGATACGGCTGATCTTGGCAGTGTCGGTAGCTTTCAATATTTCCAAAGAAAATACAACGAAGGGTTTGATGGATGCATTGGCCAAATTGTATGAAAAACCCTCAACATCCAATAAGGTATTTCTAATGAAGAGATTATTTAATATGAAGATGTCGGAAGGTGGGTCTGTTACAAATCATTTAAATGATTTTAATACGGTTACTAATCAACTAAGTTATGTAAAAGTGAACTTTGATGATGAGGTCAGGGATCTGCTAATCTTGTGCTCATTGACAGAAAGATAGAACGGCTTGGTCATGGCTGTAAGTAACTCTGTCTCTGGTTCAAATACTTTAAAATTTGATGATGTTGTTGGTGTTATCCTTAGTGAGGAAATGCGACGGAAAAGAACAGGTGAGACATCAAGAAATGCGTTGAACATGGAGAACAGGGGAAGAAAAAAGGATAGAGGAAAGGGTTTCAAGAACCGTGGGAATTCTAGGAAGGGAAGATCCAAATCTAAACTTGGAAAGATAGTGTGCTAGAATTGTGCGAAGAAAGGACATCTGAAGAAAGACTGTAGAGCTCCAAAGAAACAAATAGATGGACAGCAGGAGAGAAATCAGGAAGCAAATGTAACAGGTGATGTGTTACAAGATGCTTTGATT